>CAUYRT010026740.1:0-15537 GCA_963574885.1 Lepilemur ruficaudatus
GGAGAGAATAAACTGTAGTAACAAATAGATTTTGAAATCTCATGGTACAGTCCAGGACGGTTGCTCAAATAGCCAGAATACCTCTCCTCTGGGCTGTGTCCCTCTCTGATCCCCCAGGCCCTATTTACCTTTAAGGTAAACCACACGTTTATTTTCTGGGAGAAAAAAAACACCACCATGGGCCTTCCAGTGATAAAATTGTAAACTAGATCCCTCCAGTTTCCAGAAGAAAGACAGGGAAATTACTTGTGTGCAGACGTTTCAGGTCTAAGAAGTTATTTGTTCTGTTTGGAAATGTAAACTGAATACCTTTTAACAGAACCTGGCCTCTAGGTATGTGGTTATTTCTGGAAGAAATGTTAATTTTTAAAAACTGCCCCGTGCTCTAGATTATTGCTAATTCTCAGAGTTTGGGGGTGTTATCGTCAAGGCAAATGTCTACATGAAATCTGAAACAGAGATGATCAGGAATGCTGGGAACACCAGTGGGCATAAAACTCACTCTGGAGGGCCCCTGGATAGGAACCTGATGCTCCATTTGTGGCATTATCTAAAATTGAATAACTTTACTGCAGGCATAGTGGAGTATTTTGTTCTGCTGTGTCACAGGACCGCACCCTTGTGGGTAGGACTTCTTTAATTCTTTAATTAATGTTCCCACTCTCAGTCATCGAGGGAAAGGTCAGACTGGGGACAGGAAATGAGGTAAACTTTAGTGTGAAATGGTGTCTGAGAAAAGCATTTCTGTCTGGGGCCTCTTGGCAATTTGGTCTAGATTCCTAAAGTGCACAAAGAAGCCTTGGCACTTAAGAGTGCGGAACAAAACCTTGGAGTCAAAAGAATCTTGATCTACTAGTTGAGTAACAAGTTGCTGACCAGTGCTACTTAATATACAGCTCCTGGATACCAGTTTGCCCAGGAAGCCAGTACTATCGGTCAGTGATGAAAAGGCACAAAATTGTACAGTTAGAAACGGGTGGAGCAGATTGATAGAGTGATTTTATGTCTATTCAATCTGATAATAAATTGAAGTTTGTGTTTTTATAGCTTTTTTCATTGCATGTTTTCAGTTATTTATTTTTATTACATTTTTAAAAAGTTTTGGTCAGTGATGGATTGGAAATAAAAATAAAATGGTCCAAATACTTTGAAAGCACTTGCATTAACCTTTCATTGAATTTTCTTATCTGGAAAATATCACAGATTTATTGTAAATAATAAATGAGATGATTTTTGGAAAGTGCTTAGCCCTATACCTAGCACTTAGTAAGTACTCAATAAAGTTAACTTTAACATATAGAAATTGTTACTAGTTAAGTTGGGACTTAGAGAATGAGGAGAAATTCATCAGGTGAAGAAGTTAAGGGGGAAGGTTGGTGAGAGGGATCAGCATATGAAAAAATATGAATTTATGAAAGGGTACACCAACATGGCTGAAATTTCAGTGTGTAGGTCAAAGTCCTAAAAACTAAACTATAAGTGTGGCTATTATGTGTCCTGGGGTTTGATGGATAGCCTTGTTCAATACTCAAGCCTATTAAGGAGAATAATTACAGAGAATTAAGGGCCCATTAAGGAGAATACTCATTAACAATTATTTTTAAAGCTCTCAAAATTCCAGTATTTATGACTCTTCTATTTGTCCTAATTTTAGTTCTGAAAATATGGCCATTCTAAATGTCAATGGTGTTTGACATTCTTATATTGGTGAGATTCAAAATGATGAAATATGGGCATTGGAGTTTATTTTTGTATGATGCTAAATACATCCAAATGCAAAACCAAATGTGTTAAAAGATTATAAAGGAAATCCTGAATGCATTTAAGAAGATCAAATGTTTATAATTACTCTACAATACTTTTCACATAAGTAATGATCTTAATTACAAACACTCCTAAATTATAGACCCTTGCACGACCTCTGCTATGGAGAACTTTGCTATTCATTACATTAAGTTAGAGTGTGCCTATGAAGGTAATAAATCTATGCCTTTATGCCTTAATTACTTTACATTAATTGAACCACTCAGAAATATCCAGGTGTAAGTGCAGATGCTGTCCTCTTTTAGCAAAGGCTCATTCACATTTCACTATTCATTATTTATGTGTCACAACATACCTGTGATCTAAGAAATATGCTGTCATTCTCTGCATTTATAATACTATTGAAAATAAGTACAAACATTAATGAGTTAATAGCAGAAACCGTATTACAACTTTTGATTCTTAATTCTTCGTTAGATTCCATTTTCCTGCAGAGACAGCTTGCCCAAAATTTTTGAAGGCAGGTTTCAGTTGTTATTTGCATTTTCTCCCTTCTAATTTAGACTTTCATGTCTTCAAAACACATTCTCATCTCATTTTTTAACCAAAACCAAATGAGACTCTCATTCTTGTTAATGAGTTATGGTCTCCAGCTCCAATGTTAGAAAGTGATCTTTCTCAAGAAAAATTCTAACAGCAGCACAAAGACTCGATTAGTCATTGTTGGGGATATGGTCTCCCTTCCATGACTGTCACGGTTACGTTGTTTCATGTTGTGGAACTGGCATTGTTTTCATGACAAAATGCATACTGCAGATGGTGGGCAGCCAAATCTTGTTGAAATGGGCAATTGTAAGATGGACCAAATCCTGAAAGACCTCAGTCAGTGCAGTGAAGTGGTTATACTATTTTATTGAGAAAGAGAGAGAGGGAAAAAAAGATTGTGATTTGGGCCCTGAATGATTTGAATGATGAATTAGAAGCTTTTACTCATCTGTATGCTACATTTGACAGGGAGATTTTGCTGGACACAAAATTGCAAGTTGTCTGCTGAATTAAAATGTATGAAAATTAAAGTGGCCAAATAAATGCAAATCATCACTGTTCTCAGGACAGGTACTGACTGACTTAGTGGGTAAGTCGTGCTTTGATGATTGTAGCAGTAATTTCCCTTCTAATTCAAAATGGAATTCAAACAGACATCGTAAACAATAATTTATGCAGTGAACCCGCCAGCCCCCTGCTGGCTCTTACATTTGCTGTTCCCCTGCTGGAAGCAAGCCTCTTTTGCTTCAAGTTTTACATGGCCAGCTCCTTGTCAACATTCTAGTTTGTGCCCACCTGTGTCCTCCTTGAAACGGATTTTGTACCTTGTCTAAAATAGGATTCCCTTGCCCAACACTCTATGCTTCTACTTTAGTTTTAAGTTCCACCAGCATGCAATATTGTCTCATTTACAAATTGATTACTTGTCTATTTTCTATTTCCTCTAGATAGAACATATATTTATGAGAGCAGAGACTCTGTGTTTTGACTGCCTCCAACCCCTGGCTCAGTAAGTACTCAATAAGTCTGTGCAAATAAATGAAACAAAATAAAAAATGGAGTTTGTGTGATATTCTCTCTTTAAAACAAACATGAATCTATTGTTTAAGCACAAGAAAAGCCACCTATGTTATAATGCTTTTTCATAGAATCACAGGAATTCTAACGCCATGTCCTCTATCAGTTAGTGACATTTTTAAAAAAGTATTTATATGTAGGAGTTTGGTTTAAAAGGATTAGTGTCGGAAAAAAAATTTTTCATAAACAAGCAGATAGAAATAAACCCATTAACCACAATGCGTAACATTTTTTTTTTATCCGTTGTTTTCCTCTAGTTGAGATTTTTAAGTATAGAATAGTATCATTAATGCCAAGATACCAGGGGGATTTGGGGATACCATTACACACCTCTTTATATTATATTCCTTTTTCTAGTAGTTAGTATTTGTTCTGAGTTGAATCCCATTAGTCAATCTATTTAGCCCATACTTAATCTTCATTGATCCTTTTTTCATAAAAAGGAGAAAAATCAATTTTCTATTATGTTTGTTAAACAGGTCGAGTGAGATTGCGATAGGCATGGCAAATAAAGCAATTGATAATTATTTGCTGAGACGTTCAATTTAATATATTAAAGGGAAACTACAAATGAGATAATAAATCACTGCTTGATCTCTATTCGTTACTTCTATTTATTTTGAACATCCTAAAGTATGCAGGTGGATTTGAATATAAAAAAAAATGAAAGGTAAAATTTTAGAGACAGATATCTTTAAAAATATTTATAAGTGAAATTACTAATTTTAATATGTATCCAGTGTCTATGAGTTGGAAAACAAAATAAGTATAGGCATTAAAAGATATCAAATTAGCCCAAGGAATCTGGCACATAAGCCAAGGTTAACTACTTCTGCCCACCATTTAAATATAGCACTCCCAAGGCATCTGTGCTTAAAGTTCTGTCATTCTCATGCTTTTGGCTTATTTAGAAGCTGAAGCTTATATAATTTTAATGTTCAAGAATTTTTACTGTTCATTTCTCTTAAATTCTGGAAAACACCATAAAGCATAAAAAGATCTGTTGCATAGTCTTGCTTTCAATAACTAGACTTTTCTTTTTCCAACACAGAGGAAAAATTGCCCATCTACAAAGGGAAATTAGGCAGAGGACATTTGCATGCATTTATTTTATGCACCTGTTAAACATCCATTATGGGCAGATTACTGTAATGGTCACTTGAATACAGAGCGTTATGAAAAACAGATTACTACTTTCAGAGTTTAAAGACAAACAGGGTGATGACATAGATCTGTGAACCCTTTGATGACATATGTGATGATTAGGAAAAAGGCCCCAAAGACTTTCTCACAGGAGAGGAAACTTTACAAGAATGTGGAGTTTCTATAAGAAAGTGATCTATATGGGCATGTAAGTGTCTGGCAGGACTAAGTAAGTAGGACAGAGCTGGAGTGTGCACACGGAGAGCCATTTAAAAGCAACAATGAACTTCATTTATAATGATATCCTGCCTTTTATTAAAACATGGGCAGCATTAAACACAATTACTTCTAAAATGTGGCTACAACTAACACAGGCCAGGGCTATTATCGTCATTGCCTTCAGCCTGTTAAACAAGATATACTGTGCCCTCTGGCTAACTTAACCTGCAAGAGCTGAGGAAAGTGAAAGCAAATAGAGCCCGTAAAATTTGTACAGTGTCTTGACATTTAAGATCAAGCTTCCTCAGAGCAAGGTAGAAACCATAACCCTCTGGTGCCTTGCTCCGGACTGACCCTACCATGAGGCATCCCTAGGAGGTTGACCTAGTCATCTCCAACTATGCTTCCTCTTTCTACCAGAGGCAGATCATGATTTGAAAGCGAGATGGTGGGGACAAGTGAGAAAGCTTTGTCATCTTCAAGCAACCCCCAAACCATACTTTACCAGCGGTTCCCAACCTTTTTGGCACCGAGGACTGTTTTTTTCATAGAAGACAATTTTTCCACAGACAGGGCATGGGGGGAATGGTTTCAGGATGATTCAAGCACATTACATTTGTTGTGCTCTTTATTTCTATTATTATTATGCTGTAATATATAATGAAAAAATTATACAACTTACCATAGGTTAGGGACCCCTGATGCTTCTGACCATGGTGGCATCTTGGAATTCCCTGGAGAACTGGTTAAAAATCTTGCCACCTGAGCTCCATCCCACAGATTCTGAATTAATTTCATTGTTCTGAGGGGGGCCCAGGACATTGGTTCATACTTGGAAAGCCTCCCCAGGTTATTCTGTTAATAATATATAGGTAAGGAAGTTAATCAATGTTCTAGACAAAGAAATGAGACTGACCCTCCCAAGTAAAGGGGTTAGGCGAAGCCTTGCCCTCTTAAAAATCCTTTCAAGCTATCATTTCATGACTTTTCCCTTTCCAGTGCTACCCTTGATATTTATTTGAATCTGATTTCCTCTAAGTAAAGGGTTCAGGGAATTGGAGAAAGGGGCAGTGGAATTTAAGTGTGTTATTCACACTGGACTTCACAACCTCATGGGAAATCTACTTTTGACCAAAGTATTCAACTTGGAACACATCAGGACATTAGTTACATAACGTTGGAAACTGATAGAGCACATGAAAATAAATGTATTACAGGGATTGCAAATTTTAATTTTTGCAAAATAAATGAAAAACCAGCAAAACTCTTGGTGTGCACATTTACTTTGGCCCGTCAGAGAAAAAGAATGTCTTTATCATCAAACAGAATTTGGTGTTAAGTGTCTTGGAGTCTGTGGGACTGTTCTCGATATTAGAAGTCTTCAGTGAAATCACAAATGAGAAACACGTTATTACACACAGAGTTAGGACATTCCAACCACATGTGTCTATAATCTTGACCAAATCCTTGGAAAGGAAAAGCTGCAGCTGGATTTTCAAGATGCCTAGATCTAGGGGTCTGGAAAGTATTAGAAGACAGGGGAATGAACAAGAGTAGTATGTGTACTATTGTGTTAGTAACAGCCAGAGCTCACTCCTGCCTAGCTATCTACCATAGGTCAGCTTCAACAGCTGCACCTTGTGTTGCCTCATTTGATCCTTTACTTGTAAATGTGGATTACCCAGGTACACACAGGCTAAATTTTGAGGATCAACAGAAAGCCCTGACCCAAAGTCTCTATCTTTGCCTTGATGTGGTGCTGAAAATCCCCAGCAATGTACAATAGGAGGGATTGGATTGGAAGAAATAGTTTTGGATCCAGGATCTACTGCTAACCAGCTGCGGACATTGGGCACGTTGTTTGAGCATCCGTTTTCTCAAAAGTAAGATAAAGTTAATAAAAAACCTTGCTATGCCTACCTCTCAAGTTTATTACAAGAAAGAATATGATTTGTTTGTAAGAAATTAAGTGTGCAACTTACAAAGTACTTTCAGATGGGGGAATATTAGCGTTATTAAGGTATCAACTTTACGAAGCCTCTTTGAAAAACTATCTTGCAAATAGTAACCAAGTTACCAGTTATCTAATGCTGGATAACAATTATCCCCAAACTCTATAATGCTTATGAAATCTAAGAATCGGGAATCTGGGAAGGACTCAGACAGGCCCTTCTCATGTATGATTTCTCTTGGTTGCAATCAGATTTCTGCTGGAGCTTCAGTCATCCTAAGGCTTGGCTGTTGCTGGAGGATTCACTATCAAGGTTATTCATTCTCATGGTTAGCAAGTAATTTGGTGCTGGCTGTTGGCAGGAGCTTCAGCTCCTTTCCATGTGGGCCATGGAGCTGCTTGAGTGTCCTCACAGTATGACAGTGGGCACCCCCCATACCAAACAATCCAAGAGACTATGATGACGTTGCATTACTATTACGACTAGCCTTGGAAGTGACATGCCATTGCTTCCACTTTGAGCCCTGACTCAAAGCAAAAGGTACTACACAAGAGTATGAATACCAGTCAGTGAGACTCACTGGGGGCCATCTAGTAGGCTGGCTACCACACTTAGCCATTTATATTTTTCTACAAATTAGATTATCAAGCACTCTAAGATGGAGTTTCATGGGGAAATAAAAAAGGAAATTCCAACTGTGATATATGCCCAAAGACAGACAGACTTTGATGCACTGCCACAGCAAGGAGCCCATAACAGAAGGATTCCTAGAGAAGAGATCAAACCAGACTGTAGAAAACCTTGAAAAGAAAGATGAAAGAATAGTAGAAATAAACAACCCTAAACTGCATGATTTTTTTTTTTTTGAGACTAACTCACAAATAGCTCAAAAGCAGTTCATGTTTAAGGATCTTATAATCATTTTGGGCTGCTAAATGAAGATAAAATGTTAGTAAACTAAACAACTAGCTGTCAGTTGAAGATAGCACATGCAGTAAATTATTGATGATAATTTACAGGCTGTGTTGATGATTTGAATGTTTATTCCCAGATCCATTATCCATCCTTCCTCTGATTTGCTCAGCATTGCAAGTAACTGAATCCTGCCAAGTATATTTCTCAGACTCCTTTGCCTACTGCCTCTGGTTGCTTTCTACCAATGCAAGGCATTTGGACATTGAAGTGTGGAACAAAGGAAGAGGCCAGGGTATTTTTTTCCCCTTTCCTCTCTACTTCAGATGGCAACTCTAGCAATAACTGCATCTTCTGCATATTTCCAACTCCCATTAGAGAGCTACTCTCTCTGTGAACCTAGCTCCTGAGGGACAGCCTCAGTCTGGTTCTCAGGAGGCATTGGCTCTTGGGCCCTGTTAACCCTACCTCCTCCACTGGGCTTCCTGCTATGGCTATTTTCCGATTGCCTCACTATCTCCTGTAGATCTTCTACTCTTCCAACACCCACACCCACTGTTACACTATCTGATGTTGGCTGTGCCTTCTTGATTGATCCTGACTATTCATGGTAAAGCATAGGATGACTCCAAATCCTGCTCAAACCATTGCACAAAATGTTAATATAATTATGTATAATGATTAGACAGTCTAGAATCTAGATTTATATATAAAGAGTATGATATACTTATCAAAAGAATGGGACAACTGCTATTGTACATGAGTCTCGATGATCATGTACATGTGAGATTTGGGGAATGTTTGAGAGGGTAGGAAGGAGATAAAAGTGAAGGGCCACATATAAATAAGTAAAAGTTACCGAGAATGTGTCCAAACAAGTTACTATAAGGGATCAGAGGAAGAAGAAAACATTATAGCCTCAGGAATTGGGATGGTAGATATAGAGTAGGGAGTTTTGAATAGGATCTTGAGGGATGACTAGATTTTAAAAATTTAAAGATGGGGATAATGATAGTCCAGAAGTAATAAAAAAGAGGAGAAATTTACTTTTTTAAATAAAATGTCTAGTTTGACAGGAATACTGGAAAAAGCTAGAATGGTAGGCTGGGTCCACAGAATTGAAGGGTTTTGATGATATTTTAAGAGTCCCATTTCCTATTTTTCATATACCCATAGCTTATATAACTAATGTAGAAGCAAAACACTTCTGGATTATGTGCAACAGTATGATAATAGGGATGTTGTTTTGTTTACTGTTCAATCTGAAGTGCCTCCTAATGTGCTGCTTGGCATAGTGGATGCTCAATAGGTATTTGTTAAAGGAATTAATGAGGCACAGTCTTCATATCATAATTCATAGTAAACATAAAACTATTCACTTCTTCATATAAGCATCAGGCACCTACTAAGTGATGGGCATTATTTAAATGTCTTCTCCAAACATTTCACAGAACAAAATGCAGCATTGAAAGACCATTCTAACTATAATACATTATCAAGATAACTGCCAACATCTCTCAGAATGGGAGTTTCAAAGTGCATGAATCTGTGAGACCTTGAAGATTATTTAGTGCCACTCTCTCTCTCTTTTTTTTTTTTTTTTTTTTAGCACAGTCCAGGTTTAAGTTCAACAGGATTCAATACTTATTTATCCCTTAAATGTTGGTACTAAGATGTGGGCCTTTTCAGAGTTAATGGATCTTCAAACCAGAATGTCTTTCCCAACTTACACAGCTGCTCTGAATAAATATACCAGATTCCCAGATGCCAGGCTTGTGTGACAGAGCTCTGGCACCAGCTGAGTTTGCCATTCATTATTTCATTGTCTCTCAACACACCCAGAAAACAAATGCCTACAGATGGCTGGTCATTTTCTTGGCTCAGGGTAGAGCAAGGGCCCAAAGAGCTGTGCTTGGAAGAAATCCACCTGTGGATAGTGACTTTTAACACATTAACTGCCATGTGAGTTGTATTTAACTCATGCTAGTTTTGAGCCCGCAGCCTTGTGAAACAAAACCTGGGCAGAACCCTGTAGTTGGTTCATGAAAATATTACTTGTTGATGTTCTTATTGTTGCAATTAATATTGACAAATTAATTCTAAACATGTGGATTAAATGAATAGGAGTCAATACATTTCATTTTTCATTAAATTTAGAAAGGATTATTTTGTTTTTGAAGTTTTTATTGTATTTTTGTAATAAAACACTGTGGCCCCAAGGAAAAATTTTCTTTTTCCCAGTGTGGCAGTCAATGTGTATTTGAAATCTCAAATACAGTACAGAGCTCTGGAATGCTGCTTCTTGGAGGTATTGCTATTCTTCCCCACTAGGCACATTTTCGCTCTGACTTTTGTGAGGATGGAAAGCCATTCCATCCATGCTGCAGCCTGGTAAATGTGGCCACAGGGAGACACTAACAAACCCTGCCTTGGGGAGAACTGTTTCACACTGTGTTTCTGACCATGGATGCTTGCTCTGGGCACATGCCCTTCAATTACTGAGATCTAGTTTTGTCTTTTTAAATTTCTAACTTCATCTGTATTGAACAAGTGGTTAAAAATCCTGTAACAATAAAGATAAACAAGAATTTACATTATTTTTGTAGTGGGAATGTCCATTTATCAAATGGTATTTCAAAAAGTGGGGTTTTTTCCTTGCTGTTTTGAACAAGAGTTTTCATCATGTAAGGGAATTTGATCTTTAGATTTGCCCTTGACATTCTGTAGAGAGAGACAGACGGGAAAAAGGTTACATTAATAATTGCGTCTGTGAAGGAAGGAGAAAGAAAAATTTGCATGATGACTGCTTACACCATTATTGCTGGAGTTCTATATTATAGCACTTGGAAAACAGATTTTATTTTTTTTCTATGAAAAGTAGATACTGTAGATGGAAAATGGTAACACTCTAGGGATAGAACTGAGGAGATATTTTTACTTCTTACTCGTGCCTAACACAAAAGGATTTTATTTGCCAATGGCAATGTTTGGCTGAGCAAGTGAAGAGACACTCAGAAGATATCACACTGAGCATGGGTCCTGGTGGTTTGTGACCAGAGCAGTCGGCAAAGATTCTGGAAACCCAGGCCACAGAGTCTTATGGAAACAATGATTGTGGCCATGAGGTCCCGCTGACCATCAGTTATCACACATGATCCTAATTAATACTTTAAACACCCGAGATTTGTCTGAGGGAGACTCTTACATGTTTTTATATAATCCCGATATCTATTTCTGTTAAACTTCTTTCCATGAGGTATGAGGATAAATAGGGTCTTGAAAATTATTTCCTATGCAAAATAATGGACGCTCGTGGACACACTGGGTAGAATATGGCTAGTTAGTTATCAACTTCAACCCTCTCAAAGCCTGGGCAAAGTTTGATTTATAAATAGAAGGAAGAATTTGTACCGTGTCAAACTTTAAAATCTTAAAATTCATCGTAACACTGTGTCTATCAGTATCTTATACCTTGATAAATTATTTCAGTGTATACAACTTCTCAAAGCACCATTAGTATTAATTTTTATAAGGAAACTAACATGATACAAAAATATTGGGAGGAGTTTATAGCAATCTTAAAAAATTTCTGATTATAGTTATAGTTAGAAATAAACACAGTTTAATTCTGATTTAAAATCAACTGCTGATTCCCTTTTTATGTATCTGTCCCTTATTCCCCTTGCCCGTTGCGTTATTAATGCTGTACTTGTTTATTATTCTTGTTTTATGGTGACTTTATTTTTTGGTGAGAATTATACTTGCTCATTATTTTTGAAAAATTGAAGAAATCTGGAAAAGTACAAGAAAGTTGAAGAAAACACTTCACTACTCCCCTCCCCAACATTATTAATATTGAAGTGGACATTAGTCCCCACATCTTTTTCTATGTGTGGCAAAGAGAGATAAATATATGCATTTATTATTTCTCAATTATTACAGGTGTCAGAGTCTGGGTTCTCTGGAAGCAGATGCTAAGGTGGAATTTGGGGTACAAGATGTTTATAAGGGATCAATTCATGTGATGGGAAAGGGGAGGAAGCAGCACTGGGGCAGAAGGAGAAATCGAATTGTGATGCAGTCCCAGAAAAATTCTGAGCCAACCCAGAGGAGAGCCCTAGGACAAGTAGTACCCTTGGAGGGTCCTGTATAGGATCTTCACACTCCTATGTGGTGACGGAATGCAGACTGTCCCCGGGAAGGGTGTGGCCAGGAAGGTGTCTTTTGCAATTGTGGCTGTCCTTAAAGGAGCTGGTAGCTTCAGGCCTTTTGCTGATCTCATTCCCCTCAGCTGGGAAGCAAGTCCTTCCTTGGAGGGGAACTGGCCAGCACAACTCCACGCCTACCACGAGTGGTGGCAGAGTCTATGCTAGTCTTTATTTGCAGAAACATTGCCAAGAAACTAATTCCTCTAGTGGTTATCAAGTACAAGAATGAAAACATCAACCAGACGTGCTTATATAATATCCAGCAAAGTAAATTTAGACTTGCTCTCACATCTTTCCTCTAGTTAAAAAATTGCTTTGATAACTTGATTGCTTTGTGGTTTTAGAAACTAATCCTTGTTACACGGCATAAGGAAGATTTTCCGTCATCTGCTAATTCCTACTATAAGCATTACTTAGACTATATCAAAGCATAGACTCAAAGTTGGAAAAAACCTGAGAGCTCATTTTTGTCCAATTCCTGCCTTTTATATCTAAAACACTGGCTCATAGAAGTAAAGTAACTCCTCCAAATTTACCTAGTGGCAGAGCCAGAGCAAGACGTGTCTCTTAATTCCTAATATGATTGCTATCTTACAAAAGATAAGGTGATATTTTAAAAACTCCATTAAAAGGGGGAAATGTTGAAAACATACCTCTAAATCTTAATCTCATAGAAATTTGCCCCCTAAATATATGACATTTCAGAGTTTATCATGATAGTTTTTGTTATAAACACTGATTTGAATAGGTGATTACCAGAGAAGCAAACCGTCTTAGATGTGATCTTACACGAAAGAGATGAGCCGTCAAGGAGCTCCAAGAGATTTGGCAACATCTAAACCCTATAGAAACTCAGAGTTTTCACAAATGATATTTCATATTCATTCCAAAATATCATTGTTGGGAATTTTTAGGAAACTGGGATAAATTTGAATACATCTTTTGATAGTTTAAATTAGAGTTCTGTAGATGACTATGTGAAAGTTAAAATCTTAGGAAAAGAAAAAACTTTACAAGCCTAGTTTTATTGCTTATGTATTACATCCTTTCATGTTACAAAGTGAAGGAAAAACTACGAAGAATATGTGTGGTAATCTCTGAGATATGCTGGTCTCAGTTTTAGGGTTGAGGGAGGATCCAAACTTGACACCCAGCACTGGATATTAGCAAAGACACAAGTTCCGATTTGTCTGTTACCCGTTTATGTAACACCGCCCCTTTGGAGAACTTGAACAACATGGAGAGTCTGAGACTAGTGTATCTCCATGAATTTTAATGGGTTCTATGAACACAGAAGTCTCAGAGCTGGATTAGATACATCTCCCACCTAGTTCAGATTTTATCTGAATATGTTTCAGAATTCTCTCTTAGTATCTTTTCTTTCACATCACCATGACAACCAAGGGTATTTTCAGAGAAGTCAGCCAGTCACTAATATGTTCTCAGCTAATTTTGAGACATGGGATTTCAGAATCTGTCAGACGGCTGAAACTAACCCATGAGCACCAATATCTTCACTCCAATGTACAGCTAGTCAAGGTTATGGTTCCACGTGTCAAAAACCCAACCTAAATCAGCTTAAGGCAAAGAAGGGAAATTTGTTGGTTCATGAAACTGGAAAGTCTTAGAGACGAAGATGGCTTTAGGTATTGATAGATGTTCAAAGATGTCTTCATGAAACTAATTCTGTTTTTCCATCTTTCAGTTTTACTTTCCACTGTGATTACCTGAATTTCATTTAGGCACCAAGTGCCTCCAACATATCCATTGGCAGCTTTAGACTCACACACACTTACAGCTAGCAATCCCAGAGAATAGAGTGATTTTTATCCCAAAAACTCTAGCACAAGTCTCAGGGAAATCTCTAATTGACCTGATCTAAGTCATGTATCCTATAAGCCTGGATTTTGGGGTATAGTCAGCACCACCCAAACTGGGCACAAAATGAGGTAAGAATGATTCCACAAAGATACACTGAACATTAATAAAATGTTCATTAAACAAGTTATATAGGTTAGGTTGTCTCTCATGAATGGCATAGCATCAAAACCAAAATTATGTAAATTCTACATATCAGTCAAAGGAAGGAAGAAACACTCTAAGCCCAAAGAGTACAGGTTGAATGACAGAAGCTGTACATTATATAATCCTGAATAAACACAGAATCACAACATTACCCAAAGTGGTTTTGATGCTACACATCCCTTGAAGCCACAATTTACTAGAATTATACCACAATTTAATTTCTATTAGTCAGATTACTTTCTATTGCAAGTGAAATGAACCCAACTAAAATTTGCTTAAACAAAGGAGGAAATTTACTAGCTCATGCAACAGAAAAGTTAGGGCTACATTTCAGGCAGAACTAGGTTGAGGGCTCAAACGTTGTCATTTTGACCTTGTTTCTCTTTCTCCATATCTCAGCTCTACCTTCTTTAGATAGATGTCAAAAAAGTCTTGGGGCAAAAGCTCATCCTCTCTGACTGGCACAACTTGAGTAATATACCATCCTTGAACCAAACACTAGACCAGAGGGATGTGGTGCTTTGGCCAGAGTTGAGTTACACGTTCATCCTGGGAGCGAGGAACTGAGGTCAACTTTGTTCAGGTCACATTGACAGGGATTGGGGATTGCACAAAGGAAAGTTAGTATTCAGTACCAAAGAAGGACAAAGGAATATATAGAATACATAGGATATATATATCCTATGTAAGTATCCTCTTCACCTTTTGTAGATGTACCTGGTGTAGTATCCAGGAAACAGCAGGAGAGAATGAGCTCATGTGTTCAGATAGAAATATTTTGTGAGATGTAAGTAACTTTTCAACCACGTAAGAATAGGGACCACATAAGAAAACCAAAAAGGGTGAAGCTACAATCTCTGGGTCACAATGACAAAATACCCAAAACCTTTCATCATAATTTATATTTAGAATCCTTGATCCCTGTGGCTGCTCTTACTGAATTTATTTACATCCTTGATTTTCAATTTCTTTCCATTTGCTTATAAATTCAGCTACCATAGCTTTGTTCTCATTTCATGACTTCAGGTTTGGTGTCTCCCTTGGTCTCTCAAATAATAACTTACTAGATCCTGTAATTCATCCTTATCTCTAGGTATCCTGAAACCTGCACCTGTCCCTTTGCCTGCAGTCCTGTCACATTTCAACCCTTCAACCCTACAATTATTCTCAGGACTCCCTATCTTCTCTCTCTTGCTTCCATCTGCCCATGTGCAGCAGGACTTATTCTTCCTCCTGGCACCTATACATGCTTATGTCTTTAAAGTCAGAAAGGACAAAGTTTTGAGATTTTTGCAGATTACCCTAGAAAAGAAGAAAGACACTTTTTTTTTAATGCACAAAAGGCACAGAGATACAATGATATAGAGAAATATTGACATAGAGAGGAGGGAAGTTGGAAGCACTGTGAGATAGCCTCTGTCTTTGCAGACACGGGAGTGAGAAACAGACGCTCCCAGACGTGGAGGAACAGTTTGCAGAAACAGCTGTGGAAACTGTGGTAGATCATCCTTCAGATGAATGAATATATTGCTGAGCTGCTGTGAGATCCCAGTTGAGACCACATGGCATGAAAGTATGTTGCAGAAGAAAATATATTGCATTTTTCTTCTCTTAGTATTTGAAGATATTTTTAGTATTTGTTTGCCAGGTTTATGCATAAATCCTACTAATCTTAATAGCATTTTAATGGC
>CAUYRT010026745.1:0-14665 GCA_963574885.1 Lepilemur ruficaudatus
TTATCACTTTACAACTATCAACTTAATAAAATGATCACACTTCAAACTTTTTTACTTCTTTGTTGAGGGAAAAACAACTAACCTCTCCCCTTAGTTAACTGACTTCTCCCCTTCACTTAAGTAATTACATCATCTCAACAAGCTACTTAAAAATGTGCAGCTGCGGCCGGGCGCAGTAGCTCATGCCTGTAATCCTAGCACTCTGGGAGGCCGAGGCGGGTGGATAGCTCAAGGTCAGGAGTTCAAGACCAGCCTGAGCAAGAGCGAGACCCCATCTCTACTATAAATAGAAAGAAATTAATTGGACAACTAAAAATATATGTAAAAAAAAATTAGCCGGGCATGGTGGCGCATGCCTGTAGTCCCAGCTACTTGGGAAGCTGAGGCAGAGGATTGCTTGAGCCCAGGAGTTTGAGGTTGCTGTGAGCTAGGCTGATGCCACGGCACTCTAGCCCGGGCAACAGAGTGAGACTCTGTCTCAAAAAAAAAGAAAAAAAAAACAACGATGGGTGTATTGGGATCTTTGACTAATAAGGGAGAAAATAGTAGGGCAGGGCTGAGAGACACTTGATTGACTCTAAATCCTGTCTTACCTTGTAGCAGTCCCTCAGAAAAATTGACAAAATCCTGAAAATTCTGTCCAAAACCCCCAAATCTAGAGAGAGAAACAAGTTTAGTGGGTCTCTTTACTTGTTTCTTCTTCTAAAGAATAGTAGAAAGAGATGTGGGAGCTTTTACACTGTAGTTTTCCGGTAGCTTTTCGATGTTTAGATATTTTAGATACACAAATACTTAGCATTGTGTTACAGCTGTCTACAGTATTAAATACAGTAATACGCCATATAGGTTTACAGACTAGGAGCAATAGGCTATACCATACAGCCTGGGTGGGCACTATCTAGGTTTGTGTAATTACACTCTGTGATTTTTATACAGTGACGAAATCACCTAACACCACATTTCTCAGAATGTATCCGTTGTTAAGTGATATATGACTGTATACACAAGGGAATACCATTGAGCTTTAAGAAAGAGATCCTACTATTTGCCACAACACAGATGAACCTGGGGACACTATGCTAGTGCAATAAGCCAGAGAGAGAAAGAAAAATACTGCATGATCTCATTCATATATGGAATCTTCTTTAAAAAGTCAAATACACACACAGAGAGAGAAAATTATGGTGGTTACTGAGGAGGTGGAGGGGGATGGGGGAAAATGAGGAGATGTAAGTCAAAGTCGCAGACATGTAGGATGAAGAAGTCTAGAGGTCAAACGCATAACATGAGGACTGTAGTTAATATATTGCCTTATATTCAGGACTTTTGCTAAATGAGTAGATTATACGTGCTCTTACCACAAAAAAGGGTGGGTGAGATGATGGATCTGTTAATTTACTTGACTATAGTAGCCATTTCACTATGTATATGTACATTATAATATCATGTTGTATATAATAAAAAAAAAGAAATTTGTATGTTTCATACTCTTTCCTCAATGGTCAAGATTCCTTAAGTCTTAGTTGAAATTATGGTCATACTATAACTTATGATCATACTCTAAATATAAGAGGCAAAAAAATTTTAAGGGAACATTAAGTAAAGATAACATAAAAGCCCTATTGAAAACAAGAAGAAAATGGGGTGTCTCCATCCTATGAAAAGTGAAAGCCCTCTCTCCTTCTATAGATTCCACCACCCCCTAGCCAAGTGAGGAGATTGGAAGAGTCCTCTGAGAACCAATCCACCCAAAAGAAAAGGCTTACAGGGTAAGAGTCCCAGTATGTAGAGTTAGGTACAGTATGTAAGCCCTGCCCACACATAGAATTTCCAATCAACTTTTTAGTGCTTACTCCCACAGATGAACATATCAGGACCACCAGATACTTGAGGAAATTCTGCAGTGTAGCTGAAGACAGGAATCCAAGAAGAAAACTCAAGAAACATGTTTTTGAATGGAGGGATTCTCCGTTCTGTTGAAGTACTGGGGGTTGAGTTAGTGACTGGTACACAAATAAAAAAAACAAGACAATGATGTACCACAGAAATAGTAAAACATGTACAAGAAATGCAATTATCCTATGCTGCATAGCTGAACTAAGAATAACAGCTAAGATAACCACAATACTGTAAAAGCTGAGTTAAACAAAAATGGTAATAAGATGGAAAAAGAAAAAAGTCTATGCGCTGGCAGGCACACAGGGAACCCAGGGAACACACACAGTGTGCAGGAAGGAAAGCTAATGACTTTTATCTTCCATCTGAGAAAGATAATAGTATCTATATCTGAAAAATCAAGAAATGACAATAAAAGCATGTTATTAAACACGGACGGAGCTGAAAGCATTTGTCTTTGGAGAGCAGGCATCAGGAATAGGGTGAACATCGGTCTGCTATTTTTCATTAAAACCTCATACTTCTATGTAAGTTTTTGAACTATATACATGTATTACTCTGACACAAGGAAAATGCCAAAGAGAAAGATAAAACCAGTTTGGGAATGAAATTCCCCAACAGAACCAAACTTTAAAGAGTTAAATTACGGGAAGCTCTTTTAAAAAAATATATAACACAATTTTTCAATCTTCTCCTTTTTGTTCCCTATTCCTTCTCTCATCCTGTATGCAAGGAGCAAACCTGCTTAACAATGTATGCTGCATTAAAAAGTGGAAATGAAATGTTGAAGAAAAATGAACCCAGTAGCAGCGAAAACATTTGCTTCAATTACCAAGGAACCATTCTGAGAATTTGTAATAGTGACTAATTGTCAGGGAGAAAAAAAGCACCACGTCACAAATCTGAAGAAAGACATACCATTTCTAATCCAGGTTCTCAAAGAAACATCTACCATGGGGGGAGAAAAAAAAAGACAGAAAAAATGCTAAGACTGCAGTAAATCTTATGGAGGGACAAGTCTATTTTGTAACTCTAACTCTAATCCAAGTAATGGTAGCTTACCACTTCATGAATGGATCTATTGAAGCCATCATCTTCTGTAAGGATCAACAGTATTATAAGGGCCATATACACGTGGTGTGAATTTCTTTCTTCAACATGATACAGAATTTCAAGAATTGGTAAAACCTAGGGAATAAAAATCATAATTTACTATTTCAATACTTCACTATAAGTCCAAATGTTTTAAACCTGTACACTATTATACCTTTTGCTTTAATATCATAGTTATATTTTTTCTATAAAAAAAATACAGGCTGGGTGTGGTGGCTCACGCCTGTAATCCTAACACTCTGTGAGGCCGAAGCAGGTGGATCGCTCAAGGTCAGGAGTTCAAAATCAGCCTGAGTAAGAGCGAGACCCCGTCTCTACTAAAAATAGAAAGAAATTAATTGGCCAACTAAAAATATGTAGAAAAAATTAGCTGCACATGGTGGCACATGCCTGTAGTCCCAGCTACTTGGGAGGCTGAGGCAGGAGGATCGCCTGAGCCCGGGAGTTTGAGGTTGCTGTGAGCCAGGCTGACACCACGGCCCTCTAGCCCGGACAACAGATTGAGACTCTGTCTCAAAAAAAAAAAAAAAAAAATTACAAACCCACTTTTGATTGAATGAACTTGCCATATGTATAGCTAAGATACCAGTAGAGAAAATCATCACTAGCTTTGTGAAGGTCTAACCAACAGAAAGGTGAGTTTTGCAGACACCATTTAGGCTCATGGTTTGTTTTGAAATTTTTAAAAAGTCACATCACTTTGCTCCGACTTAAGCAAAAAAGGAGGAGCAAACCACTGCTCATAAATTAACGTTTGAACTTATGTGCTTAGCATCACTTGTGTTGTAATGCTAATAAATAAAAAAATGTATTTTAAATGAACATACAATTAAACAGACTATTGCAATCCAAAGTTCATTTTCTCAACATATATGTCAAGATTTGTTCTTCGGTTTATCTGTCAAATATTGCATTTTAAATCCTCTTTATACACAGACCAATTTAGCTTATTTCAAATCATTACTTTGACACCTTCAATTTGTTCATTCTTTACTAAAGTAAGTAGATTAAAGTATCTATTAAATATGGGCAGACTAGCTACATGTCATACCTTATATGAAACTACCATGAATGTTATCAACTGAATGCTATAAAATAAGCAAAAAAATCTATAATCTAAGTTAGATAATATCCGTAATGAGTAAATTGTTCATATACACAAATCTCTAAAACATAGGCTAGTATACAAAGCACAAAAACAGGCAAGTATATCACACACTGGGACATACCCTACCTTTTGGGAGGCACAACTATGGTAGGGAACTTTAAAGTGTGGCCATGGGTGTTTTATTCTTTTACAAGTTGTAGCTAAAACGTCCTCTATGTTATGAAGTTCAGTGCACGAGCATTACTAAATTCCAGGAACTAAGTGTACTACTGTTACCAAAATAGTCACTGCTCTTTTTTCTTTATACAACCCAGGCATTCTTGCCTTTGAAAGTACTTCGGACATTATGTCAAATATAATACATTGTACTCACAACTCAACATTACCTAGATAACACAGTTTAATTTTATAGGCATTTAACTCAACCTTTGTTCATTCTGATTCTGCAATGTTCAATACACAGTCATGTGCCATACAATGACATTTCGGTCAATGACACACCACCTACACCATGGCTGTCTTACAAGATTACAATACTATATTTTTTACGGTACCTTTTCTAGGTTTAGGTATGTTTGATACACAAATATTAATTCTTATCATTGTGTTACATATGCCTACAGTATTCAATATAGTAATATCCTCTACAGGTTTGTAGCCTAGGAGCAACAGGTTGTACCATATAGCCTCAGTGTGTAGTAGGCTATACCATCTGGATTTCAGTGTAATGTCCATACAATGACAAAATCACCTAATGACACATTTCTTAGAATATATCCCTGTCACTAACCGACACACGCTGTATATTTTAAATCATGTTGTTATTTTTTCTGGCAAAGCCTATAGGAAACACGTCTTGACTATAGCACATAATACCTACATAACACCAAAAATGTTCTCAAGACCCTGTACTTTACTGGACAAAGTAGACTACTAAATGGTATAGTCAAAGAAATAAATAATATTGTAAGATTAATGGGTCCAATGGGACTATGTCAGAATAGCCCTTCAATTATTTATTTTAAATATTTGTATTAAGATATACTTTAAATATCATACAAACCATCCATTTAAAGTATACAATTCAACGCTTTTCAGCATATTCACAAATATGTCACTCTCATCAATTTTAGAACATTTCATGACTTCAAAAAGAAACCCACGCCTTTTAGCTATCACCTCTTCCAATCCACTATCTCGCCCCACCCCCAAATGTTCAAAGGAGCTATTAATACTTTCTGTTTACAGATTGCCCTATCCTGGGCTTTCATATGAATGGAATCATAATATGTAGACTTTTGTGACTGCCTTCTTTCACTGAGCATGTTACCAAGGCTCATCCATGTGTAGCATATATCAGGATCTCATGCCTTTTTATGCCAAATAATATTCCATTGTATAGATATAACACATTTCAATTATCCATTCTTTTGTTGATGGGCATTTGGATTGTTTCTACTTTTTGGCTATTATAAACAATGCTGCTATAAATATCCATGTGCAAGTCTTTCTGCAGACATGTTTTCATATACCTTACATATATACCTAGCAGAATTGCTGGGTCATATGGTAACTACTGTCAGATTTTTCCAAAGCAGTTGCACCATTTTATAATCCCACCAACAGTATATGAGAGATCAGATTTCTTCACATCTCACCAATACTTATTATCTAACTTTTGATTATAGCCATCATGGTGAGTATGAAGTGGCATCTCATTGTAGTTTTGATTTGCATTTACCTGATCACTAATGATGTCATGTATTTTTTTTCATGTGTTATTATTAGCCATTTATATACCTTTCTTGGAGAAATGCTTATTCATATCTTTCACCCATTTTTTAATTGGGTTGTCCTTTTATTATTGAGTTATTAAAGTCCCTTATCAGATAAATGATTTGCAAATAGTTTCTCCCATTCTGTGGGCTGTCTTTTCACTTTTTTTTTTAATTTCAGCATATTACGGGGGTACAAATGTTAAGGTTATATACATTGCCCTTGCCCCCTCTCCCCCCTCCAGTCAGAGCCTCAAGCCTGACCAGCCCCCAGACGGTGCACATCGCACTCATTATGTATGTATATACCCATCCCCTCCTCCCCCCTCCCATCTGCCCGACACCCAATAAACGTTGTTCCTATGTGTCCACTTAGGTGTTGATCAGCTAATACCAATTTGCTGGTAAGTACATGTGGTGCCTGTCTATCCATTCTTCAGATACTTCTAGAAGCACAAAAGCTTTTTATTTTGATGAAGTGCAATTTATGTTTTTTTCTTTTGTTGCTAACGCCTTTGTTGTAATATCCAAGAATCATTTGCCAAATCCGAGGTTGTGAAGACTTACTCCCATGTCTTCTTCCAAGAGTTTTATAGTTTTAGTTCTTTTTAGGTCTTTGATACACTTTGAATTAATTTTGTATATGGATTGAAGTAAAGGCCCAACTTTATACTTTGCAAGTGGCTATACAGTTACACCAGCACCATGTATTAAAAAGACAATTCTTTCCACATTGGTGTTGGCCCCCTAGCTAAAAATCAATTGACCACAGGTATATGGGCTTGCACTGGGACTCTCAATTCAATTCCATTAATCTATTATGCCTATCCTTGTGCCAGTACCACACTGTATTGATTACTGCTGCTTTGTAGTAAGTTTTGAAATCAGTAAATGTAAATCTACCTACTTCGTTCTTTTTCAGGATTGCTTTGGCTACTCTGGGTCCCTTGCAATTTCATATGAATTTTAGAACCACCTTATTGATTTATATAAAGAAATCAGCTGGGATTCTGATTGGTATTATGTTAAATGTATACGTCAGTTTGGGGAGTATTGTTATATTAATAGTGTTAAGTGTTGTGATCAATGAACATAGTATGTTTTTCCATTTCTTTCAACAACATTTTATACTTTTCAGAGTATAAGGAACTCCCCTTTACCCTTCTGGCTATGTGGCTTACATTAAGAGAGCCCCTTCCCGTACTGACTGGTCAAAGAAGTGGGCACACAACCCAAGAAGAGAATACTGGAGCCTTTCATGAAATTTTACGAATGAATAAATGTATAATTATTCTTCTTTTTAGGCTCAGGAGTTATAAGATGGACATATGCCCAGAGCTGCTGGTAGCCATCTCTCTATTTGGAGAGCGTGTGCCTGAGAATATGGCCAAAGCTGTGGAAACAGAGACACGGAATGGAGAGATTGAGTCTGGACGACATAGTTTAGACCCCAGAAGCAGCCATGACTGAATCCAAAAAAAAATTCCAAGTTTTTAATTTATGCATATACATTCCTTTTTGCTTAAGCTAGGCATAGTGGGTTTGTTACTTACAACTAGAAGAATTATGACTACTTCAAATGTCTATCTACTTTTCTTGGGAAACACTTTGCTTGTGATAAAAAAATAAAATAATAAAAATCATATCCATAATTGGCTTTTCTAACAAGAATGCCCTTTTAAATCCTGTTCTTAACAGTCAGGTACTTGGATTCTCCCCTAAACATTATTGATAAACACAAAAAGAAATTTAGGAGTCCTTGTATTGTTATTCTAATAGATGCCAATTAAAAATGCATCACAAGAAGTTATATTAGATTAATAAATAGTCATGAGTTAAAACAAGTCAAACAGCAGTGTCAGACTATCAACAGAAAGGATCCATGATAGTCAACATGTGACCCTGAACAGAAGCAAGTCTGCCTCCAGCCTTACAGGGACTTACACACAATAAGCTATTCTTAGAAACACTGTGTCAAACGTTACCTTCTTAATATCAAAGATTGTAGAATAAAAGAATTGTTAGCAACAATAAGATCAGCACAGTAAAATTTCCTGCTGATAATAGATTTTCTAACCATAGCCTCAACAAACATTATAGAAGAAAGACAAAAGGACAGATGGGACATAAATTAAGAAATCATCAAAGTAGTCTACAGAAGAAAATTAAAAAATAAAACCAAAAGAAGTAAACTCCTCCCTACCTACCTACCAGAAACCCAAAATAAAACCTTTAAACTTTTTACTGGTATATATCATCAAACAGAGACAACTGCTCTCTGCACCATCTTATATACCAACAGCTCTACCATGGAACCTTCTAAAACATGTCACAGTCTTTCTGCTTATCACCAACATTTCCCTTACATACATCACACTCAGAATTGTGTCTGTGCTTATGCACACACCCATCAGGAAACCAGCCTTCTCTTCAGAAGTTTCTACTCACATGAGCAGCACACTTTTACTCTCAATTTTGCTATTTAACCCAATGTTTCCCCCGTATAGCTGGTGTGGACACAGGTTCTTTCATCACATTTTTGTTCTAGTGTCAGTCTGTCGTCGAATATACTTAATGAATTCTAATTCATGTTTCCATGTTTCCTCACTATTTACACAGTATTTTAGATTCAACACTAAAAAACCAGCAACCAGATACCTAGAGAATCCTGCCATAAATCCATAAAAACTGGTGCAGAGAGGACATTCTGCTGGCAGCCAGCTGCTGCCTATTTCAGGAATGTTCACATTTTTACGAATGCATGAAGGGTCCCGACTTATCTATATACGATGTATTTGAAACAATATTAGCACCTTAGTGAGGCAGCTTACTTTTCCCCTTAAATAAACACTCATGTTTATACGTTAGTTCTAACGGAAATCAATGATTGCTTACAGAAGCTTTTGTCTATGAGCAAAACTTTGGGAACTAATTTCACTCACATTTAAGTGATGTCTGGCAAAGGTACCTTAAAATAACTATAACACTCCAGGAACTGAATGCAGATACCTCTAAAGCCTAAGCCTGTCAGAAAGGATGGGGCACTTGGGTAGCTGAATTGAAAAACTGCCCTTCCTTTCAGCCATTCTCATCAAGAATACGCTGCAAGTGTGACTAATTACATGAACCTAATGGGCAGGCACTTAGCCACTAGAAGGGACCAAGAGGATATAAAAATCTCCTTGAGAATTGCAGAGGGTGCTTCTTAGACGGCTTAAGCAGGCTGAACAATGGGCAATGGGGGGCTGTTAAAGACTTCAAGGATAGGAAAGCTTTGTCAAGCCAGTGGGGGGACTCTGCTGTGTTCTGCCCTGTAAGGCCATCTCAACAGGAGCTGTCTCACTCACCAAAGAAACTCATACCCTTTGCCTATATCTGATTACATGTCCCTAACAATCTCCTGACCATCACCATTGTGGTAACCAGGCAAACATACTGACCCTCTTGGGAAAAGAAAATAGTCTTCAAAATATAAAATATGAAAAGCATGGAATGTTTCATAAGATACTTACAAGATTTTCCATATCTGTGCGGGCCAACATGTATGTCCTAATATTACTGTTCTGATGGAGCAATGTATACAAGAGGAGAGTTGCTTGATCAGAGGTCTGCTGTTCACACAGAGCTGTGTACAAACTATTAAAGTTGATCTGGAAGGCGTGTGGAATTGATGACGGAAAAGGACTGTTATCTGGAATACAGAAAAATAGCATATCAATCTTTTCTGGACAGTGCTGTATATAAATAATATTGTTAAAGTAATGTGTACAAACTCAATTCCCATTAATTTTATGTGAAATCACTACATTTCAGATTCAAAATTTCAATTTATAGTTTACACTTTATTTTTAAAAGAACTAGACTAAGTCACATAGCGTGACTTTGATACAATTTTCCCATTAATATAGCTGACATAGAAAATGAACTTAAATAAACAGAACTATGCACTAGGCAAAAGGCCCTCTATTAGCTACAATTTAACCAGGACACTGAGAGCTAAATAACCATCAATCCTAGAGACATCTAGAGATGAAGGACATAGTTTCTATGTAAGGCAGAAAGTCCTCTTGTAAAATAGAGTCAAAAAGAAAAAAACAGCGCCTTGAAATTAGATTAATTTCTTCCAAATGAATAAATCATGGCTGAAGTACTCACCAATGTTATTAATCCATTTATTAGGAAAATGGCCAGAACAACATATAATTTAGCTAGTTTTAAAATCAAAATCAGTGAAAGTGCTCCTCAATTTATAATGGAGTTTCATTCTCATAAACCCACTGTAAATTGAAAATATCCTAAGTTGAAAATACATCTAATACATCTAACTTACCAAATATCATAACTTAGCCTAGCCTACCTTAAATGTGCTCAGAACATGTACAGTCCCCCTGTACAAAGCCTATTTTATAACAATATCTCATGTAATTTACTGAATATAGTACTGAGTGTATATTGCTTTCACTCCATTATAAAGTCAAAAAACTGTAAGTCAAGCCATTGTAAATCAGGGACCATTAAATTGTTATTGACTCCCTATTGCCCTGTGCTATGGCTTCAATGTCTGTGTCTCCTCCAAAATTCAGTGGAAACTTAATCTCCAAGGCAAGAATATTAACCCTAAGATGTGGGGCCTTTAGGAGGTAATTAGGTCATGAGTCTCCTCCCCCATGAACAGATTAAAGCCTTTATAAACGAGGCTTCACACAGCATTCAGCCCCTTTTGCCCTCCAGTCCCTTCCACCACATGTGGACACAGCTAGAAGGCACTACCTTAGAAGCAGAGGCTGAGCCCTCACCAGACACCAAACCTGCTGGCACCTTGACCTTGGACTGATTTCTCAGCCTCCAGAACTCTGAGAAATAAATTTCTGTTCTTTATAAATTAGCCGGTCTCAAGTATTTTGTTACAGCAGCACAAATGGACTGAGACACCCTGTAAATGATAATACCAGAATTGGCAATGGCACAACTAACACTCGGCCACCGTCTATATGAAACGTGTCTTAGAACAGATCTGGAAGGAACATGTCACAAGCCATCAGAAGCCTTTACAATGTTTCCTATCCAATAACTGTACTTCTTCACCCATCTTAATTATATTCCTGTTAGAAACATCTAGAAAAATCTAACTACAGTCGTGCACCATATAACAATGTTTCACTCGATGACGGATCATGTATTATAAACGGTGGTCCCATAAGATTATAATACCGTGTTTTCACTATACCTTTCCTACGTTTAGATACATGTTTTAGATACACAAACACTTAGCATTGTGTTACAACTGCCTACAGTACTCATTACAATAACACACTGTAGAGGTTCGTACCCCAGGAGCAATAGACTATACCACATAACCTAGGTGTGTAGTAGGCTATAGCATCCAGGTTTACGTAAGTACACGCTATGATGTTCACGTGACAAAATCACCTAACAACACACTCCACAAAGCACAGCTCCATCGTTAAGCGACACATGACTATAGTAATGTGGCTTTTAAAAGTGTAACCTTTTGACAAGAGATTACTATTTCTTATGGACTATCTGCTCATATTCCACTTTAGGTATTACCAAAACAGATAGCCCACCACCTGTTTTGGAAACAAAGATTTCCTGAAGCCCCACCATGCTCACTCATTTATGAATTACCTACGGCTGCTTTCGTTTTACGACGGCAGGGGAAGGGACCATATGTCACCACAAAGCCACCACCTCTTCACAGAAAAAAGTTTGCTGATTTATATCCTAATTTTTAGTTCTATAAAACTCTAACTAGATTATAGACTTTAAATTAAAATTTAAAACATCCTGTCATTAGGGATTTTCCGGGATAATTCCTATTCCTAAAAGGCAGGACAAGCCAACCCACATAAAGCACATGCTGGCTTGGCTATCTCTGAAAGAAATATTTAAACTGGTATTAAGGATCATAGCCCTCTTCTGAGATTTGTTTGACCTTCCTGAGGATATTTTCAGAAAACTCATAAACTTTTCTCATTTTTAACCAATATGAAAATATACAAATGGACACTCATCTCCAAAACGGTAAGACAATAAACAATATGGAGTAAACAATACTCTCCTCATTAGAAGGAACATTAGAAGAAAAATGTCACAAACCTTGAGTGTTCTTAAAGGATATGATGGCCTGCCTGTAGGGGTTTGGAGCGTCAGGAGCGTCTGTTAGGTTGGCCAGCACCAGCAGAAGCAGCAGACTCTGGTTGGCCAGAGGGGAAGAGAGCTCCGGAGGGGTGGCTGCTTTGCTGCCCACGCCGCCAAGCGTGAAGACAGTCCAGAGCCCAGCTGGAGACGAAAACACACAGTGAGGATGCGCTACCACCAATATGATGAATGTATATCTCTACAATATTCTGTCTAATACATTATAATAAGCAGTTCTGAAGTATAGAACTAGAATTGTATCTCTAAAATACATTTGACAAGGCCAGAAAAAAATCCTCCTGGATATAAAAACTAGACAAGGACTGACTGCATTTAAAAGAAAATAGAGAAATAAACAGGGATTTTTATTTTTAGGTACCCTAGATCAAACAAAAGCAAATGAAATCCAGCAGATAAATTTGTTAAAAGAATAAATGGGACTGGGCATGGTGGCTAACACCTTTATAATTTCAGCAATTTGGGAGGCTGAGGTGGGAAGATCGCTTGAGGCCACAAGTTGCAGACCAGCCTGAGGAACATGGCGAGACCCCATCCATACAAAAAATATGAAAAATTAGCCAGGCATGGGCGATGCACACCTGTAGTGCCAGCTACACAGGAGGCTGAGGCAGGAGGATCACTTGGCCTGGGAGTTCAAGGCTCATAGCTGAGCTATGATCACACCACTGCACTCTATCCTGGGCAACAGAGCAAGACTCTGTCTCTTAAAAAATAAAAATCACAATCAAGAGACTTTGTCTCTAAAATATAAGAATTTTTCACCATTTCGAAAGTATTAATCTATTTCTCTTCATTTAAAAAAATGGAGAAAAATATGGTCATCTCAATAGACACCACTTTTTAAAATAAAACTTAAAACCTATTTCTAGTCTAGAAAATAAACTATAACACAGAATGAAAAGAAAAACCTATTTCTAACTTAAAGAAAAAAAATTCTTACAAACTAGAAAAAGAAGGAAACCTCTTTGGTTTCTGAAGTCCATCTATCCAGAAATCCATAGTGGTCAAACATTGTAAGTATTTCCATTAATAACATCAATATCAGCACTGTACTACTGGTGCTCCAAGCAAAAACATTAAGGCAAGAAAAAAAAGAGAAAAAAAAATTGGGGAAAAACTTTTCATTATTTGCTAGTAATAATTTGGTCCACTTAGGACTGCACTGTTCAATACAGTAGCTATTAGCCACTAATGGTTATTGAGCATTTGAAATGTAACTACTGTAGTCCAAATTGCAGGTATAAAATATACACTGAATTTTGAAGACTTAATACCAAAAAAAAAAGTAAAGTATCTTGCTAATATTTTATACTAATTACATGTTGAAATGATAATATTTTGGATATCCTAAGTAAAGCATATCATTGAAATTACTTTCATCTGTTTTTACTTTTTTAATATGACTACTAGGGAATTTAAATTACATGTATGCTTGTATTACATTTCTGTTGGACAGTGGTGTTCTAGAACATCAAAAAAAGTAAATAAACTGATATTCCATTACTGACACAGCATTAGAACTAATGGATTCTGATACAGTTCTTTGCTTATAATATCAACAACAGCAAATCAAAAGCCGTATACATGAATGAGAAAATATATTTAATGCCAATTATAATAGTAACAAATCCAATAAAATATTAGATTTAGTTTTATTCAGAAATAAACCTAAAATATCTAAAATATCTAAGACCTTTGGGTTAACAACCAAGATCTTAACCAAAAGCAACATGAGCTCTGAATTAGTGTAAAGGCACAACATTTCCCAGACAAAACATTCAGTAATACGAAAATGTCAAATCTGTTCCTGAGCGAATCTAAAATTCAGTATAATAACCATCAAAATACCAACAGGAATTTATGTGATATTTTATAATACAGTGTAAATAAAACATTGCTAAATGAAAAAACACAGAAAAAAAAATTTCTGAGATTGACATGAGGAGGTATGCTCCCACTGGCGTAGCAAAGTTTTTATAAAGCTGTAGTCATCTAAAAGTGTGATTTGGCAGCAGAACAGACAAATAGGTCAATAGAAGTAAAATAAGTTCAGAACAGAACTACATGTATTTGAGAATTAAATTTATGATAAAGGTAGAATTCCAAATCAGTAAAAAAAAAATTCTGTAAATGTCCCAGAGATAATAGAATTTGATCTTTTTTAGTATTTAACTATAGAAGTATAAGGAAGCCTCTTTCTTACGTAAGAAAAAAATTCAAAAAAAAAACCATTCGTGTGCAGATGTCTTTACAATAGAATGTCTTATGCTCTTTTGGGTAGATGCCCAATAATGCTATTGCTGGACCTAATGGTAATTCTATTTTTAGCTCTTTGAGGAATCTCCAAATTCTTTTCCACAGAGGTTGATTTGATCAGATTCCATTTGTTTATTTTTGTTGCTGCATTAATTCTAACAGTACATTTTTGTTTTGGCTCTTTGGGACTTTGTATAAATGGGTTAATACACTAGTTTTCCGTGGTATCTTGCTTAATTTGACACTTGTGGGATTTAACTATGTTGTTGCACATAGGTGTTATCTTCATCTTTATTACTGTATTTTTCCTCAAATTTTTAATATATGGGCATTT
>CAUYRT010026747.1:0-27335 GCA_963574885.1 Lepilemur ruficaudatus
ATATCACCTAACTCCAGTGAGAATGATTTTTATTAAAAAAAAATCTCAAAATGATAGATGCTGACATGGAAGTAGACCCGCTGTTTGATCCAGCAAGCCCACTGCTAGGTGTTTACTCAAAGGAAAAAAAGACATTCTATAAAGGACACACACTCGTATGTTTATAGCAACACAATTCACAATCACAAAGACGTGGAATCAACCCAAGTGGCCATGATATATCAGTGGATTAATAAAATATGATGTATGTATACCATGGAGTCCTACTCAGCTAAAAAAAATGAATTAATATATTTTGCAACAATCTGGATGGAATTGGAGACCATTCTCTTAAATGCAGTGTTGCAAGAATGGAAAAACAAACACCACATGCACTCGCTATCAAATTGGAACTAACTGATCAGCACTCATGTGCACAGATGGAAGTAAAATTCAGAAGAAATCATGCAGGAGGGAGGGGGCAGAGGGGATCAATGAAATCATATCTAACAGGTACAATGTACACTATTTTGGTGATGGGCACACTTATAACTTTGACTCAACCAGTTCAAAAGCAATCCATGTAACCAAAACATTTGTACTCCCATAATATTCTGAAATAAAAATAAAAAATTAACAATAAAAATAAAAAAGGTTTTCTATTTTCTTAGCCCCATCCCATCCACTCTATCCTACTTCTTTCCTCGTAAGTAACTATTGTTATCAGTAAGCAAGTTTCTTTATAGTCATTTTTTATTTAGACACACACACACATTCAGAGAACTTCTTTCTTCTTAATGTAAATGGGACCATAGAATCTTCTAAAATATGATTTTTGACTTTATTGCTATTTTTTGGAGATTTTTACAGTGGTAGTACTTAGAGATGTACAACATTCTTTTTATGATTGCAGAATATCTCACAATGCACATATACAGTAATTCATTTATTATTTCCTCATTTCTTGAACATTTAGGTCTTTCACACTTTGGCAAACTTTTTACAAACTTTAACAATTCTATAAGTATAAATAATTAAACATCAAACTTTGCATAATATTGATTACAAGTGAGATTGATTATCTTTACTTATGCTTATTTTCAGGCATTCTTGAATTGTTCACATACTTTGCCCATTTTCTATTGGGTAGTTTCTCTTTTCCTTTTCTCTTTTTTTTTTTCTAATTAGAATGGTCTAGAGATATTAAACCTTTTCTTTACCAGGCTGCAGAAATTTTATCTTATTCACTTACATTCTAATTTCTAATTTTGAGTTAATAGTTATTCCTTTATATTATAAGTTTTCTTATCAATTTATTTTATGTGTGCCTTCCCTAAGCAATGTATAGTGTTTTGGTCTTACCCAATCTGAGTTTTGCTTTTAATGGAGAGTTTAATAAACTCAAGTGTTGTGTGATTATTGCCGTGCTTGGACTTTGCCCTGCGATCTTTGTTGTGTAAGTATTAATTTTCCTTGTGTTTTTCCTTTCCGTTACTTTTTCTCTTCTTTCTTCCCTTCTCCTTTCTTGACTCTATCATCTATGGGATTGATTGAATTGTTTTTATTTTGTTTTCTTCTATTTCTGGAATCCTCACGAAATTGTTAACAACCATATATAAACTTTTTTTTTAATGTTTAGAATTAATCAGTGCATTCCTCTGAAGATGACAAAAAGCTTGGCACGTTTTCATTTCTCCTCACTGTCTCCTAGGCTGAGATCATTTGAGATTTTCATTCCAGATTATTTCTTTACATTATATATAAGTCATTATTCAGACTTAACTGTAACCTTATTGTATCTCAGATATTCTCCTTTTGTATATTTTTTGATTTATTAGAAAGTAACTTTCTATAATTTTAAAAAAAGAAAGTTTCGATAAGCAGCAGATTTATTTTGCTCTTACATTTGAATGCAAGTTTGACTAGGCATAAGATTTCAGGGTCAAAATACTTTTATTTGTGAACTTTGAGGATATTGTTTCATCGTTGTTTAATAGCCAGTGTTGTCAATGAGAAGTCTAATGCCAATCTGATTCTTTTGGCTATATGGGCAAAATTTTTTTCTTGAAAAGATTTTGTAATTTCCTTATTATCTTTTTGAATGTTACCAGAGAGCGCTTAGGATAGCTATTTCTCGTTCTCTTGGAGAATGAGTCTCCCTTACTATGGAGTACTATCTTTGGCTCTGGAAAGATTTCTTCTGTTACTTATTAGCTTATCCCGTATATCCTCTCCATTGTCTCTGGTCTCTTTAGGATTGTATTAAGTAGATGCTGGTCTTTGGATCATAGTCTTAATGTATATTTTGTATTTAATGATTTTCATCTGTTTGTCTTTTTGTAATTATTCTGAATTTTTTGATTTTCTACTTGTTATTCTCTACCTCTCCTCCTGTTCATTCTGCTGTTTAATCCATTTATTTCAGTATATATTTTTAAAATTTTGAGAATCATTTATTTAATATTAAAGATACCTAAGTGTGTTTTTTTGGTGTGTGTGGATAGTGTATCTTTTTTTTTTAATCTCTGTGAGAATCAGTAAGACGTTAATTTTTTTTTTTTCGATTTGTGCTATTAACTCTTTTGTCTAGTGTGCTTCAGTTGATTTAGTTTGGTGTTTCTTTTTATTGGTGTTAGGTGAGCTTAAATATCTAGTGACTCTTCATTGTCTGCTCTCAACTTTGTGTTTGTGTTGTATTTGCAAATCCTTTGTCTATTCATGGATGTTAATGTTTATTCAAGATCTTACTTTTGCGTGATTATGGTGGATGTACAGGACATACCACTGGGACAAGTATGCCAGTAGCTTCACTTCTAGGTAAAGTGTTTTCTTCTTCCTTCTAGATGTTACTAACTTCCTACAGTTCCTCTGTTCTTCCCTGTCCTGAGAACCCAGACTTAGTGTTTTAGCTTGGGGTATATGCTGTGCTGCAACCTACTCATGATAAACTGTGGAGGGACAGAAACCAGGTTGCCCAGTGCTCTAAATAGATTTTCTGAAATAATGGCTCTGATGGTTGCCAAAAGTTCATCTGCTCTGTGCTTCTGTTGCCTTAAGAGTGTAGAATTTTTAGAACCACTTCCACTTAATAGACATGCTCTTGTGAATATTTTGGTTGTTTTTTCTCCTAACAGTTCAACTGTCTTCTGTCACTCTTTGAAGAGTTCTTTAAAATTTCTTACCTACCAATGGCATGCCTTCTTATTTCTCTCATTATCGTAAATGAGTTGATCTACCCAGCTCTCTCTGTCTCTTCCATGACATCTATACTCATAAGCATTCCCATAAATAAATCCCTATTTACTATTTATGTAGTTCTGTGACTTTTGGGCCACATCCTGGCATTTGGAGTGATCAAGGTGGGCACGTGAGTTTATTTCTGTCATCTTTTATTTTAATCTCCAGAAATAGTCTTTAGTGGATTTTTATCCTATGGTCTCTATAACAATTAAAAACAAAACATTACAGATGAAGTTCACAGTGAAGTCCTTTCTGCAAACATCTAAGATAATAGAGCTGAATAACATAGTTTCTGATGATATAATGTGGATATGGAACTCAGAGATCCTAAAGGGAGACAGTGTTACCTTGTTACTTACACTATCTTTCCTAAATGTTGTATATCTCTAAACAAGGTTATTGCAAGTACAGGATCAGAGGCAATTAAAGATTGAATTTCCTGGAAACTGCCTGAAGTGTCTTTATTGTGGGTCGTTGATTACACAAAGATCCATATGCTTGAGATACCAGATGTGCTCACAGGAGTTGACATTCTAATATAAAAATTTAATAGTATAATTCTTATCCTTACTCAGATGGGGAGGCTGTACTCTATCTGTATGGAGGTTCACCTGAAGCTAGTTTTTCTCAAACAAGACGCTGAGACTGACACAGAAAGCAGGCAAGTATTTGCTTGAAAAGACTCATTTCTTGTTAATAAAGTATGGACGGCATAACAGGCCAAGGTTTAAGTTGAGCTTTTCTGGTCCCTTCTTTATCAATGTAATGTAAGAATCTCAACGTGATTCCTAACAGCTCTTATATGAGAAAGGTGTAGAATGTTGTAAAATATTCAGATCATAAAGAATCAGTATGGATTTTACTCTAAATTGGTTGTCTCATTTTCATAATACTAATGCTTGTATGAAATATCAAGCACAAATATTTTTAGAGCAGACTCACGATGAAGTGATCACTTTCAATGTAGTCTAAGTGTCCATACCAAGAAGGGAGGTGAAGCATAGGCAGTAGTTCTAATCTCTGATGAGAGGCGTAAGTGAAGTTACCCTCTACTTATTTCATGGGGAGATTTTTACCCATATTAGATTCTGCTATGAAAGAGACTATCAAGCTGTTTTCCTCATTGAATAATTTAGAGATCCTTGGAAGGCAATAATCTCAATCCAGATTTTCTGTGAATGAAGCTCTGCCATATTTATTGCCAGTCATGGCTCTTAGAGGTTTTATAAAAACTGTTACCTCGTAAATGCCTAGTGTTGGCAAATTAGTTTCAACCTCTAAGGGTGCCAGAGGTTGAAAGTTAGAAAAAAATAAGTAAAAAAAAAGTGAGTTTGTATCAGTGATAGGTACCTCAAAACTGATCTACTCATGTTAACTAAGTTTAATGGGGCTAGCCCACCATTATTTCTTTTAAATTTGATTTTCCAGGGGATTGGTTAAGAGAAGAACCTAACATTAGGACAAAGTGAGATACCTTGAAAACAGGTAGTCTTAAAGGTGAAAATGCTAGGACCGCTCTTCTTTGTCCTGTCATACTCTAAAAGGGAGGGTTTGTGCTGGGAGGGGATCTTTATTTATGGAGTTTGGAAATTTTTAAAAAGTCTTTGTGATCTTAAAAAATGCAATAATTTGATTTTCTAAAAATAGTTTGTATTTAATCTATTTCAGGAATGTATAGCTATGTCTAGATTAGTCAGATTCCATAATGGATTTTTAGCGAGCATCCATTTTGCCTGTTATGCCAATGAAACTTAAGTCTCTTCTAAAGTGCTATATATACCTTCACATGATACTGAGTATTAGCATTTCAAAAAATAATTTTTGAAACTGTTTTTTATCTCTCCTCTAAATCCAGAGATACAGAAACACACATGTCCATGCACATACATACTCCCATATACTCACTTGATAGTTTTAGTTTTATCATAGCAAGATAGCTGCTTGGGTGTGCAAAGGCATGAATGGTAAGTTACCATGAGATTAAGACATGCAAAAAATAGAAAAGGGCAATGGAAATTAAGTCACATGAATAACTTCTTGGAAGTTGTTTTTTCCTTACAATTAGCAGCACACACCTCATGACTTCTTGAGGAGTCATTGTAGGCCTAAAGAATAAATATTTTTCAGCGATTGCTTTATATTTTCCCCCAGATGAGTTGTTTTTAATAGTTAAAGCAGTAGAGTGCAGCCGATATATAGAAAAAGTGACAGGTGCCAGTTTTGTTATTAAATCCCAGCCTCGGAGACTCTGAATTTCAAATGAGGCCCCTTATTGGCTGCATGTGTGAGGGGTCAGGGGATGGGAAAGCGTGACCGGAGCAGAATGGGTTTCACTTCACTGAGCTACTCCAAAGTCTTCATTAAACATGGACATAACATTTGCACTTGTTTTGTTTGTTCTAGGCCGTTTGGATAATTACCCTCTGAAATGGTGTGCACCCATGTAGATTTGTGTATTTATCAAGGAGAGGGGGCATTGAGGCATGGGAGAAGGAGGAGGAAGGTTCACTGCACTATTTATTTTAATCCTTCAGTGATGATTGCATTTCTCAACCTCCATACGGAACCTCATCATTTGCTCCTTAAAACTGCTAGTTCAGGTCATTCAATTGAAATTTTATTTGATTTTAAGGGTAGCTTTTCGTAATTCTTATTCCTTCTTCTCCCCACCTCCCAGTGGATCCAAAGACCCCCATTGGCTTGGGAAGGAACTCTGCCCTCTACCAGAAAAGCATGAAGACAAGAACTCAACCTTAAAGAAAAAAATAACAACCAGCTTATTATGAACCTCCTCCCCCAAAATAAAAGAGGTCAGACAGAGATGGGAGGCAGGGAGACCATTGTCATTACCTTGTCATTCCTTAAAAGAATGGATTGGGTGGGTCAGCATTTCTGAAAAAGCCATTATATAGTGGGTTGAACTCAGGATTCAAGATCAAGCATGACTGGATATCATGTGGCAGCATTTCTTCACAAAGTGTGCTGGGAATTTAGCTTGTTGCTGGTTAGTGCTGTATTTATTCATTTGATTCCCAGATCATTAGCTCCCTTCCTGCCTGAAAAGGTGGATAATCTACCTATTTCTTTCTAGTGAAGAGAGAAAACTGAGTCAGCCAGTCCTATAATGCCACTGCACAAAAAATCCTAATCACTATGGCAATCACCCTGAAGATGAGAGAAGTTATTTCTGCAGACAGATTTTCTTTGTTAGAACTATGGCATAAGAGAGGATCCAGTAATAATATCTTACATTGCAGAACACTTTTACTTCTTTCATGTACATTACCAAAAGTAGCTACAGTTACCATTATTAAGAGCTTATTATGTGACAGGCACTGTTCTAAGTGTTTGACACTATTAACTCATTTAAGCCTTATAATAATTTCATGAAAAGATTATTATTGTTGTTATACTTATTTAAATTTATTTTTAAATTTGCAAAAACTATATATTTGTGGTGAACAACATGATGTTTTAATATATTTACACATAGTAGAATGGCTAAATCAAGCTAACATATACATTACTTCATGTGTAATTATTTTTAAAATGAGGATTGTACAGCAATGAGAAATTGAGGAACTTGCCAAAGTCACAAAACTAGTAAGTAGCTGAGGTAGGAGTTGAGCCCAGACACCATCTGGCACCAGAGTAGGTGATCTTAACTTCCATGCTTCTCATGAGAAGTAGGTAGAGCACATGTAACACACAGTGAGAGACCAAGGGCTTAGGGATACTCCTTTTTCTGTCCAAAGTATAAACCTAGAAGAAGAGCCTAGTATCCTAATGCCTTGTTTTAGATTTCCCCCAATGGGGACCATCCAAGGGTTGTGTGTCTCTGAAAATGGCCTGTGAAGAGCCAGTCTTCTCAGGTGGCTGGGTAGAGAAAGCCATTCTCCTTCATGGAACTGCCATACTTGGAACGTGAAGGGTGGTACTCACCAGGGACCTATGTGTACATCATGCTCCACTAGATACTGCACACAATTAAGCCAAGAAATAGTTTTTGAACTTAGGAATCTTACAGTCTACTAGGAAGCCAAGACTCGGAACAAATGGTGTACAAAAGTTAATGGAGTTTTCTGTGTTTCAGGATGTGCCTGCCTGGTGATTGAAAAAAGATCAACCAACTGATTATTTCATCTAACAAGCAACATTTGATCCTTTAAAAGGAATTGATTAATTATATTGTTGAATTTAGAAATTTCAGAGTGAAGAAGAATCAATACAAGATTACTCAGTTATTTTCGAGCACGTTTTAAGGCTCAGCACTGTGACTGACACTTTAAGATACAAGAGCTATTGGAGGCAAAGTAGTTAACAGGTGGTTAATATGCATGACTAGTCAGAATGTGACTTGGCCCTGTCCCCTCCAGCATTAAGTTGCTTGGGAATATCGTTCAAATAATGTGACAAAATCCATCCACAAAGAAATATGGGCACAACTAGTAGTCAAAAAACAAAAACAAAAAAAAGAAGCAAAGCACATGCAAAAAAAAAAACACTATAAAGGAAAGTTTCATAGGTATTAGGAGAAAGAGATAAGAGAGATAAGACACTTTCAGTATGAGATTCCTTCCAACAACACTCTGACCCTGTTTCTGCTTGAACTTGCAGTGATGTGAAGCTCGCCAACTTTTGAGGCACCCATTCTTTATATCAGGTGGGAATGTGTCTTTCTGTAAGATCTTTTACCATGTTTTTTCTTTATAAAGCAGCACAAATTAAATGGCTATTTCTGATTTCTCTATAAACCAATTTCACCTCACTTCTATTGACCAGATTGTATATTGGCAACCTCCAGATCTTTTATCTTCTAAATTACTCTACTTTTGAAGCTCTCTGTTTTGTCAATGTGTCTTAAAACATGTAACTCAGGGTCAAGGCTACGAATGTGCTCTGACAAGAGCTCAGTAAGAACTTTGCCTTTCTGGAGCAGGACACCATCTAGCCTAAGATGGTGTGAACTCCTTAGACATACCCTGGACTAGTGGTTGTACCTGGGAGATTTTGCTCCCAGGGCACATTTGGCAATGTCTGGAGATGTTTTTTGCTGTCACACCTGGCAGGGTACTAGTGGCATATAGTAGTAGGTAAAGACGTGGGATGCTAATCAACATCCTACAGTGCACATGACAGCCTCCACAACAAATAATTATCTGGCTCCGAATGTTAATAGAGCTGAGACTGAGAATTTCTGATTTTACCACAAATACCTGAATACCAAAGCCAGGTACTAAAAGGAATGAGAGGGTCAGAAAAGTATTCAATCTTACAGTAAGAAGGAAATCTTCAAGTGTAGAAGGGTCTGAGCCTCAGGATCATACTGTTTTTGCAATATTAGTCAGAAGGAAGGCTTTGGCTTTTATTAGGAAAAACACACTGGACAGAAAATCCAGTTTAACATGGGGGCATCAGATAGGTAGGAAGTCACTAAAAGATTCAAGTCAGAGTGCAAAAATGTTCCTATACCAGAAAGAAAGCTATAGGAATAACCCTTGCAAAGTAAATACTTGTCAGAAAAAAAAAAAAAACAACTTGGTATAGTTAGCAGTTCAAATATATTTTGGTAGGAATATAAGTATAAGGAAATAGTGATTCAAGACTAAAAGTTCTCTAGGGATGAGGAGAAGGAGGTGGCAGCAGAATAGGTTCCCTCTGTTACGCATCCTTTGGTAAGCAGGAAGAGGGTTAAAATACAGGAAATGTGTTGATTCTCTCGTAATTAAGAAAATGTAATTTAAAATGACATGAAATTCGCAAAAGTGAAAATGATACCTGAATTTTCCTAGAATTTGGATAAATATGCACTTACATGATAGATATGGGCATGCAAATTGATGTACCTTTCTAAAAAGCAAGTTAGAAAGTAGAACGGAAAAGCCCTAAAAATGCACAACCTGGTAACCTAATTCTCTGAGATTGTCTTTTTATTTATACATAATATTGTACACGTTTATAGGGTACATGTGATATTTTGTTACATCCATACACTGTGTAATGATCAAATTAGGGTATTTGGTGTGTTCATTACCTTAAGTATTTATCATTTCAATATGTTGGGAACATTTCAAGTTCTTGCTTCTAGCTATTTTGAAATTACAATACATTGCTGTTAACTTTAGTCAACCTGCTCTACTATCGACTGTTAGAACTTTTTCTTTCCATGTAACTGTGTATTTGCACCCTTTAGCCAACCTCTTTTTATCACCCCAACCCCAACACTCTTCCCAGACTCTGGTGTCTATCATTCTATTCTCCATCTCCATGAAATCAACTTTTAGCTCCCACATGTGAGTGAGAACATGCAATATTTGCCTTTCTGTGTCTAGCTTATTTCACTTAACGTAATGACCTCCAGTTCCATCCATGTTGCTACAAATGACATGATTTCATTCTTTTTTATGGCTGAATCATATTCCATTTTGTTTACACACCACATTATCTTTATCCATTCATCTGTTGATGGACATTAGGTTGATTCCGTATCTTTGCTATTGTGAAGAGTGCTGCAATAAACATGGGATTACAGGTATCCCTTTGATATACTGGTTTTGAAATACTGATTTCCTTTGGATACTCAGAGTGGGATTGCTGAATCATATGCTAGTTCTATTTGTAGGTTTTTGAGAAATGAGATTGTCTTAAAAAGATCATTAGGTTTAGGGAAATATATTTAGCAATAAGAAATTCTTATTACTATCCTGTTTTTATAGTATATGTGGGAAGCAACCTAAATACTTAAAAACTGGAAATTGGTAACATGTATTATGGCATATCTACATAATAGAAGATTATGTTGTTATTAAAATTATATCAGATATAATTATTGACCTGAAAATGTACCATGCCTACAAAATTGTATTAAATGAAAAAAGAAAGTATAATATATATTTTCTTCAGCTTTCAAGGTATAAATTAAATTGTATATTTTAAATTATACAATGTGCTGATTTAAGTATGTATTGTGAAATGATTACCATAATCAAGTTAATTAACACATCCGTCACCTCACATAATTACATTTGGTTTCTCGTTTTATTGTGTGTGAGAATACTTAAGATCTTATCTTTCTAAGTATAAAAAGTTTCAAGTATACAACACAGTATTATTGGTAGTCACCAGGGTATACATTAGATCCTCAGAATTTATTAGTTTTATAACTGGAAGTTTGTACCCTTCGGCCAACATTTCCCCCTTTTCCCCTACTCCATAGCTCCTGGCAACCACTGTTCTATTCTGTTTCTATGAGTTTGACTTCTATTTTTTTAAGATTCCGTATATAAGTGATACCATACAGTATAGTCATGTACCATATAATGATAGTTTAGTCAATGACAAATCACATACACAACAGTGATCACATAAGAATATAATGGAGCATATATAGAAACCTGATGTATAGCACTTGATAATGGCATTGCAGATCACATGGGGGAAAATGGTGTTGGGACATTTGGTTTTCCATATGAAAAACTGCTTATAAATAAAAATATATATACAGCACAGCAGTACAGCAGGTTCTTGAGTAATGTCATTTCGTTCAACATTGCTTCCTTATAACATTGATGAGAAGAAAAATATAGATCCCTTGAGCGGCCACTGTGTGGAGTTTGCATGTTCTCCCCATGTCTGCATGGGTTTTCTCTGGGTACTCTGGTTTCCTCCCACATCTCAGAGATGTGTAAGTTAGGGATTTTGGTGTGTCTAAATGGGCCCAGGCTGAGTGAGTGTGAGTATGTGTGTGCGTGTGCCCTGCGATGTGATGGCCCTTGTCCAGGTGGGTTCCCACCTTGCACCTTGAGCTGCCAGGATAGGCTCCAGCCGCCCACGACCCTGAACTGGAATAACTGGGTAAATATTAATAATTATCTTACTTTTTAAATCTTTATTATTATGTCTTAAGTGTACATATAGCACACATTTACTTCAGTGTTTAATGATAGAAGTGTTTTGATCTTTATTATAAGTTTGATGATGTTTCTGTGACCAGAAATATGCTGTAATAACTCAACTCTTGCTTATATCAATTAGTCTATGGTAAAATTGGTTTCCTTACATGTTGTTTCATTTAAAGTCACAGTTCTAAGAACCTGTTGACAAAGCTAAGTGAGTTACTGTGCATTCTATGATGTTCCAACAAAGATGAACTCACCTAATGATTTCTCAGAAGGTATCCTCATCATTAAGTGAGACATGACTGCATTTGTCTTTCTCTGCATGGATTATTTCTCTTAGCATAGTGTCCTCCAGGTTCAACACGTTCTCACAACAAATGGCAAAATTCTTTTCTTTTTTATAGCTGAATAATATTTCATTGTATATTTACACACACATACATACAAATATATATTCCCATATTTATTTTACACACACACACACACATACAAGCACATTTTTATTTATCCATTCACCGATCCATAGACACGTAGGTTGTTTTCCTCTCTTGGCTATTGTGAATAATTCTGCAAAGAACGTGGGAATGCAGATATCTCTTAAAGATACCGATTTCTTTTCCTTTGCATATATACCCAGTGGTGAGATTGCTGGATCATATGGTAGTTCTATTTTTATTTTTTTGAGGAACCTCCCACTGTTTTCCATGTTGGCTTTATCAGTTTACATTCCCACCAACAGTGTACAAGAGTTCTTTTTTCTCCACATCCTTGCCAGCATTTGTTATCTCTTTTCTTTTTGATAATAGCCATCCTAATAGGTATAAAATGATATTATTGTGGTTTTGATTTACATTTCCCTGGTGATTAGTGGTATTGATTAGTGGCTTTTCATGTATCTGTTGGCATTTTGGAAAAATGTCTGTTCATATCTTTTGTTCATTTTTAAACTGGATTACAGGTTGAGCATCCCAAGTCTAAAAATCCAAACTTTGAAATGCTCCAAAATCTAAAAAAAAGAAAATCTGAGATTCAAAACACTACTGTTTCTAAAAATTTAGAATTAGTGATACTCAAATTGTATTTGATTTTTGCTATTGAGTTGTATGCATTCTTTATATATTTTAGATATTAACCTTTCATCAGCTGTATGGTTTGCACATGTTTTTTCCATAAAGAGTGTATGTTTTTATATGTGAATATTAAGTAGGCTTGGGCAGGAAACAATCTGAGTTAAACATTTGTGTTCTCACGTTTGTGCTTTCTCATGTTTTGATAGTGAATTAGTAGTGCTCTTTTAACAAAAATAAATTATTTTTAAATATAAGAATAAACTTAGAAAAAAGAAAGACCATAAGGCAGTAAATAGAATTTTATGCCATTTTAATAAATAATTAGCAAGAAGTATGTATGATAGACTGATGGATCTGAGAAAAAAGCATTTAAAATGTCTGGGGAAGCAGTTAGCCAAGAAATAATAATGGTTGTCTTTTAATTACTCAAAACTTAGAGGGAATGAATATTATAAGAGTTGGAGGTGAGGTTTTCACAAAAGACAAAGGATTGTTTCCTGGAACAGACAGTTCACAAGCAAAAAGCAAAAAAAAAAAAGGGGGGAAAATGCACTCTTTTGACTATTGCATTAAAGAGCTGATTCAGAAGGTAATGGTGAATGAGTCTGAAACCAATTAAAAAGAATCTTTACCAAAAGGGTCTTCCCTTCTTAGCCAATCTGATTGTTGTTAGGACTTCTAAGTATTTAAATAGTGTTGAGAAGAAATATAAACTTGGTGATTAAAGCAGTAACAACAATGTATGACCCACTGAAGTATTCTCGCCCAGAATCCTACAGTGAATTACATAAGGCAATCTCTGTGTTTGGAGCTTTTCTTAGGATTCACAGGGCTAACTGTGGGGGTCAGACCCATCAGCTAAAAATGTGTGCATCTGAGCACACAGGCAAAACATGGCAGGAAGGGCATCAAGGCACTATAATGCATAAATCGATGATTCCATGCTATTAGTTAAAATTCAGAGAATAATTTAAGTCTTACTGCACATGTCTTTCTATAACAAAGAGGACAATCTAAAGGTTGGCAACCAATAGCAGTTAAATCAAATTAGGAAGCATTATCTGTCTTCCATGTGCCTAACTGAATGAGATCTCTGCATCTGGTATTCCGTGTAATGTTCAGGTGTCAGAACCTCCTAAGATGCGTCCTGAAGTTAAGGAAAGTCCAAAGAAAGTCTGCTAAGTGGACTGGAGCAATAGTAAGAAAGAAGGGAGAAAGATAGGCAAGAGTGGATGCTAATACATGTTAGTTTTCCTTCCAGGTAACAAACTTTTCACTGGTTACTGTGAGCCACCTTGCCAGACCTCAATCCTGTTCTTAATCTCAATTTATTGAGAAAATGTATCCTGTCCTATCCTAGCTCTTCACTTTCTAGCTGTGTGGCTTTAGGTGAGTTATTTAACTTCCCTGGATCTAATTTCCTCATTTGTGTAATAGATCTGATAATCAGTATATGAGCTATTGTGAGGATAAAATGAGTTCACTCAAGGAAAGTGGTTAGCATAGTGCCTGGTCCCTAGGAAGCACTCAATAGATGTGAACCATTACAGTGGCTAACTTGCCCAGGGTCATACAATTCGTAGGTGTATCTGACTTAAGGCTTTTTCCAGTCTACCAGACTACCATTCAGAGAGGGTGTCTGTTTGAAACCTGTGGCTTTGTTTGCTATTAAATAAAATCTAAATAATCTAGAATGAAGTGATCATTTGAATTTCAGTTTTGGCCAAGCCTCCTTCCCTTCTCCTCCCAAAAGATTACTTCAAATCGTAGTAAGCTTAGGGAAGTCCTTCAGGTGGGATCTCTTATGGTCACTCTCGGACATGAATGAGATATGCTGCCTGCAGTAGGCCTGGCTCAGCTACGTTTCTCATGTTCTGTGTTTCCACATCTGAAAGAATCTGCTAGACTCGTGGAAAAAAAAACAAAACAACAACAACAAAAAAACATTTCCTTTCTGCAAGCCCTGAGCTGACACAAAGGCAAGAACTGAGCTAAATTGCTCTCATCAGCATTTGTTTTTAAATTAAAGGACAGCATTTTCAAAGGGAGTAGCAAACCTCAGAGAACCTTTGGCTAAGGTACCATTGAAGACTTAACATCGGAGGCTCAAAACTGTAATTTTATTGAAAGAAAATATGAACCTAATGTCTCCAAATGTTTTAATTATTTATCCACCACTGTTTCAACTTGTCCTCTGATGCTGGCCATGAGTCAGATGCAGATTTAAGCAGCATTTTAGCAATTATTATGCCAGTATTAGCTTTTCTTCTGTATTAGAAATTAAATCAAAAGACTTTTCTTTTTTTAAATTTATTTTGTTTTATGACAGGGATGAAAAAATTAACATTTAATGAGGGAAAATGAAAACCTAAAATAGCTCAGAAGGTCATAAGCATCTCTGTCATCAGAGTTCTAGAAAAAAAAAATATGTGTGTGCGTGTGTGTGTGTGTGTGTGTATGTATTTGTGCCCACAAACATAGGCTTCGGGGATAAAACCTATTTTGGAAGAAAGCAAGCCTCAATAGGCCATAAAGGTTGAACTCAAAGAATATGCCTCAGTTTCCTTATTAAAAATAGGATATACAAAGTCATCTTGTGGCTTATGTAATCCACTTAATTCTACTTAAATGACTATATTTTGAGGCTTCAAAGTGTGACTGGCACTTTGATGGAGTTGGCACTAATCCAAAACAATGTTTTAAAGTACCAGACAAAATTACTCACTGAAAAAAGGCAAATTAAATCTTTTGCCATTCCATATTTGAATTGCGGATTAAATACAAACACATCTTCTTCTATTTTTAATTCCATATCTCTCTTGGAGAAGCAAATATAGGAGAAGTGGCTGCATTATTTAATATGTGAAAAAGGAGAATCTATCCTTTTTTGCCAGAGATGGTAGCCTCTAAAGATTGGAAGAAACATGGAAGACATGAAATCCAACAATGGGGTCTTCCATTTAAATAAAGTGAAAACTGATCCACGGTTCTAGGGAAGAAGACCAAGTTGGCCTAGTCTGCATCTTTCACAACTTTTAGATCCAGTTATTCTTTTTTAAAACATGTTTTTTAAAAAGTCCTATTGAAATGACCATTTACTGCTGCCTAAGTTATAGCATTTTAACCATAAACACATCTATGTGTATTTATCTAAGTCAAATTAGGTAAATAGAGAAATTACTTATTGTATTTTAAATTTCAGTTAATCTAGATATAGGCAAATAAGAAATAAGTCAGTAATTCAAGAGAGAAAGTGTTGAAGACACTGACCCTGGTGCTAAATCAATAAAATATGAATTAAATACCTGCTGGTCAAGGCGCAGTGCTGGGCACTTCAGAGAAACAGATGAGTATGGTGTAGGCTTTGCCCGCAGGAAAACTTACCCAGTCATTTTTAGACAGTGCAGAGACCAAGGCCTTTTTGCAGAAGTCACCTCTGGGCAAAGGGAAGTCCAAGAGGCCAGGACTCTGGTACAAAGGGTTAGGGGGTGCTCTTCCTACTATGTCATTTGAACAAGGTTTCCACTGCTTTAAATAAAAGTTTAAAAATCATCTAATGCCTTTATTTCAGAGAAGATAAAATTTATAATCACATATTATGCACCTACGTACATTTATTTTTGCTTTCATTTTCTCTGTTCCCCTTTTGTGTAAGATCATCACAAATTCCTCAGAAGGAAAAAATTTTGTTTGCTTAATAGAATTTTCAATAGCCACAAGTTATGGCTATTGTTTTTCTTGTAGCTTGTCTGATGAAGAGACTGTATAGATTTCTGTTACTGTCTCTTCTTTTGGATTTATTTTGGATTCCAAGTCCAATGAATTTAAATTTATCATTGCTAATTAAAATTCAATTTTTTTGTGTGTGCAACTGATGAAAATGTACTAAATTTTTACTATGAATTCAGAGTAGAAGTTCACATAGGAAGGTGTGTGTATAGAACAAGTTTAAAACATAGCCCTACCCCCGAGAAGGTTATAGTCCAGGTGGGCAGACCAGGTGAAGACCCAAGAAGTCACCATGACTAAGAGGGAATTTCTTTATGGAAAAATTTTCTTTCTCCAGCTGACTTTCATGGGTAAAGATGATTAAATATAAAGAGTGTGGACTGGGTAAGCAAATTGGGGGAAATAAGTCATATGAAAGAGAAATAAAAATGTCATCTTTTTAGGGTCTACCCAACATCACAAATAAAATATTAACTAAAGAGAAAAATGGGTATCTTCGAAGGACTTTGCTACCAAGGGGCTTGGCATTTCCATAATGGTGCAGAAGGAGAGACATCTCTGATTTCCATAGTATTTTGTAATTAATTTGCTGTTCTTATGGAAAATTAATTGGTTTTTTGATAATGAAATAGAAAGAAATATTCAGACTCTGGCATATTAAAAGAAATTCTCTTTAATAGAGGCAATGTCAGTCTGATAATGTGGTCTTGCTCCCTCAGGTGCTCAGATGCAGTTCCAGGGTAGCCCAAGAGAGCTTTGGTGGCCTAACAGTTAAGCAAGCTTCTCCCTTGCAACTAAAGCTAAGCAGATTAATTAAAACTTAAAAGCATTATGATTTAGTTATGAATAACAGTTTGCGGTGACAGAGCTCCCCGTCTATAATTCACCATAACAAAATGACACTTGGGCTCGCTGCTGCTATAATTAGCTTTTGATATACTATTTCTCAGAAATTTCTCGCCAGCCACAGCCTGTGTGTTTCCAGATGTCCTGCACATACTTAAAAATGGTAAACATTAATTTATAGGGATGACAGCTGTGGGTCAAGTTTGAGGTTGATTGATAATTCCTTATTCAAATGTGTGCCTATGCTGCTTCATTTGTCATCTCCTAGAGAAATAGAAAGCCATTCTACCACATTCCTAGTTAATATTTCATTTTTTTCATAAATTATCTGTAAAAGCAAAAGCAATAGAATTTAGACCTTTCTCCACCATATGGCATGGAATATTAATGGAGCTGAGGGTTTTAAAAAATTATTTTGCAGCCAGAAGGGTTGTGATTTGTTAACCTGACACCTTGTATTTGCACAGTGCTAAGCACACAGTGGGTGCTCAATAAATGCTGCCTGGTGAGTATGAGGAGCTCAGAGTGCTTTCTGGAGGACAAGCAATAATTCCTCCAAGCAACCTTCCCATTTTGTAAATTAGCAGACTTGAGGAGTTTTTCTAAGAGGTATTAATCTCTAGGTCACACTCTAGAGTACAGAAAATGACCCGTGATCACAGAAAATGTATTCTCCCTGATTTATTGGATTAGATCCAAAACATACATCTCACTAAGCCTCCTTTGTCTCTGACTTCCTGCATGAAGCCAAAAAGATCCCTGAAATATGAAGGAGAAATTCATTCCTTTGGCAAATTATCTTATGTATAAGACACCAAGCTAGTTGATTGAACTTCCCACCAAACTGGCTGATACTTTTTAATTTTGAAATGACTATTTGTGCAGGATTTTGGTATTTTGGGTACATAGTCATGTTCAGAATGTCTGAGTTCCTGCTATGAAAATGTAGACAAAAGTTATATGACAAAAGATCTCATCAATGTAATAAAATATGCAATGCAGCCAGACATTGGGTCTGCATGAGACCCAATATCTGGTAAATGACCAATTTTGATCAAATCTAAGTGTTTTAACATCCTGAAGCTAGCTGCTTAGCCTATATTACTTCAGCCTAATTCATTCAAACAAGGGACTGGATACTGTTATTGAACTACCAGAAACAACTTGGGGTTTAAAAAGATATCTGGACAAAAGAAATACTTGTCATTTGCGTTTCATAGTCACTTAAAAATCATTAAGATATTATTCTATGAAGCATCCCTATAAGCAAGAATATGTCCCATGGATCCATATGTGAGGAAATTAAGACAAAGAATTTTGGTGACTTGTCTAAGGTCAAACCTAAATTTGCAAGTGAACAAACAATACAGTGAGTTTTTTTTTTTCTTTTTAAGTTGAATTCTATTTTTTCCAGCAGAGGTATTGAGTTATCATTAAGTTTTTATTCTTTGATCTGTGCTAAATGTTCATAGAAGTCTGAGTCTTTGACCATGCCACATAAGTCTTTCTTTTGATCTTGGTTGGACAAGTGGGCAGAACAGGTTGTAGTAAACCTACAAAGTAAAATTTGGATTTGTTTCTTGTTTTTGTGTTTTTGAGTAGGTGGTAACATCTGCTAAGATGGTTGGTGAAACTGGCCTGCATGGTTGAGACAGAGTTAGGATTAACAGTGGGATCCACTGAGCATGTGTCAGGCTACATAGTGATTGCAACACTGGTACAAAAGGACAAGAACCACGTTTTAATATTTTTAGTGTATGATAAAGAAATGTTGGAAATAATCACAGAATTTTCTTTTTAAAATATTCAGGATTCGTAAAAGAATCAGTGACATAAAATTCTCAATGCAAATCAAACTTTTAAAAATATATAATTATTTTTAAGTAAAAATAAAAATGTATAAAAACTTACATGTTAAACCTATAATCATTTTGATAAAAATATTCATTGCTAAAATTAATAAAAATTATTACATAAAAATAAACTAGACAAAATTCTTAAAAATTCTTGAAAATGAAAAATAAAATTATACAAATGTTTTAATTAAACATGGCAGTCCTAAAAAACAAAATCTATCACTGGTATAATCAAATTGTAGGTGAATGTTTGAGAAACTTTTTCAGTTGTAGAAGGAGTTTTTCTCACTCTACACTAGCTATAACTGCGTTAGTAATAAAGTAATATATATCTCATATATATGTATGATAATTGTATGATATCAACTAAATCTCTGATATTTCATACTCAAAACTGCACTCTACCAGGTAATTGAATATTGTCAAAGATACTGTCTGCTGTGGCACAAACATTCCCTCCATGAGTGAACTCAAGAAGAATGTTCTTTCCAACTTCACTCTGGGAAAAGTTGTGCTATTTCCTAGCAGCTGCTGAAATGTTGCCTGTATTTTGGAAGCTGAATTATGCCTCCTTTATCTTTGTCCACTAGATAACTCAGAGCCCATTTGCCATCCATGTTTGACAATTATATACAGGAGTTTATGGTGTATACTTCGGTATACTAATTTTATCCCGTTTCAATTTACTTGTATACTCTAATTTCCCTTTGCATTTTGGCATTTTTTTTTCCTATGACACTATGCACTTTTTAGCTGCCTGGTTTTTTTTTTTTTTTTAAACAAAGCAAAATAGAGGGAAAAAATGATGAAAAAACTAAAGAAATCAATGAAGCAGAGAAATTAGGAAAAGAGGAAGGTGAAAAGAGGAGAGAAGAAACAAAATCTAAAATGACTTGAACAATTATATGATTAATTCAGTCTACATAAGTAGCTAAGCAGATAAATGGTTTACATATTGCCGATATTTCGTTAGCAAATCAAATCTTGGGATTTTTTCAGTGTTCTCTTTTGCTTAGCCTTTGTGAATTTAACTCTGATATGAGTTCCTGATGGGCAGGCACCATGTCTTATTCATCTTTGATTCTCTCAGCCCAATGTCTAGCATGTTGACTACAACATAGTAGGAGCTTAGTAAGTAGGTACTGATTGAAATATATTACGCCGTACTCAGATTTTCATGATGTTATGAAATATTTCGGTATTTATTTAATGTTGCTTCTTTGGATTATTTCACCAGGGACACAGTCAGGTGAAAAAGAAACTTAAGTCTTCCAGTGGGGGTGGAAGAAGGTTATGTGCATGATTTTTCTTCTGCATGAAAAGGACACAGCTCTTTCAAATTCAGCAGCTGAGTGGATCCATATGCCTTCCAGGCAGAATGTAGCCAGGGTAATGCTACAGATAATGTAATTAATTAACCCGTTTGTAGTCTCAGGATTTCAAACTTCAAGGTAATGGTATTTGTGTAGTAATTTTCCTCGGTTCTATAAAGATCTTTAGTAGAATCAAGAAATAAGATTTGCATTTAAATGTGAATGGTGGAAGTAAAGCAATGAAAGTTATTAAAATGAACATTTGATAAATTTGGATAAAAGTTGCTTAGTACGATAAAGTATATCTTGCAAGATCATTTGTATTCAGGAAATCATCGGTGAATGCCCATGGTTGTTTAATCTTTGCTTTGTGACTTATGTTCTGGTTTGGTTTGATAATCAGCATTACTTTTTAGATGAATAATGGTTTCAAATTCTTGGACAGAAATAACCTTATTTTATAAAAACCAATAAGTTCAAAATGATTTAATCTAATTATTTTAGAATATGTTCAAAGTAAATCTATAACAGGATATGGATGTATAGCGAAACCAAATGAATGAGTGATTTGTTGAAATGGAGGTCATGGAGTGAACCGGTTATCTTAACAGTGTCTTCACAGAGATAGAAGAGGAACAGAATTCTAAATGCCCAGCTAATGGAAGGGCCAGAATTAGAAAACAGTACAAAACCAATCTATGCAAATGCATTAAATTATAAATATTTTTAAATTATGTTAGTCTTGAAATTGCCCACTATATTTGGTATATACCATTGAGAAATTTCACATAATAAAAAGTTCTCCATTTTGGAAAAAACAAAATCTCTTTTCATATGCTCTGTCTCTCCTTCCTCTCCCCTTTTCTCCCTCTTTCTTTGTCCTCCCTGCTGCTCATTCATATTTCTAACACTGAACAGAACGTGTATCTAAATAATTGTTTGGTTGTTATGTTAGAATTCTACACATTCTGAGTTTCCATCTTCTTTCTTTTACAAAAAGTTTTTTTAACCTCAATTTTTCCCTTAATTGCTGGAATCAGTCATATTAATGTGTCCAGTGTTCATTTGTATTGATGGCATTAATAGGAGCTATTTAATTGTGAGCCTTTAAACAGCCATATTAAAAATAAAAAGACCTGCAATATAATCTTGCCCAAATGTGTTTTCAGTGCCAATAAAAACCAATGAATAGACTGAAGACTGATGTAAATAAAACCCTGTTACTCTTTTTCTGGGGCCTCAGTCTTCTTCCAACCTAAAGTCTTTCGCTGAAAATGAGGTTAGTTAGCTTTAAAGGTAATCTATAACAAAAATAATTCATGATTGGTCAACAAGGACAGAGAGAATATAATGAGCAGATGTGACAGGAAAACACTGAAATGACACCATGGCAGACGGTGTGTAGGAATAAAAGGAAGGATGTTCTGTTAAGACACAATAAATGCTTCATTCTAGGGGAAACGAATACATGAAACAGGTGCACTTAGTTTAGACTAGTATCAAATACATGCTCAAATGTAAGTTAATTTTTTTACATCAATGAAACTTTTAAATTTGGCCATGGAACAGGGTTGTGAGTTTCTGTATTGGCTGGGAAAGTACAATTGACTAGGTATCTAGAGTTGGGGAATTAAGAGTCTTAAAAAATATGGCTAAGGTCCAGACCTGGTGAGAAAATTGCCTACGTGAACTAGAATTTATAATCACTTTCTGATTGTGTGTCATTTGATCAGATTGTACATCCTGTAAGTTTAGGGTCTTGGAGAGCTGGAAGTAACCTGTCTATAAATAGAAAAGAAAATTCTTTTATAACATAATTTTTGGCATGTATTTATTAGACTTGGATCATATCCTGCCACTCTTATTATTAATATAACACATATGCTATCCATTTTATGATCATATCTTTAAAGCCACTGGTATCTCTGCAGCTAAGTATATAAATTAAACATTTCCATTTCTTTGTTTTGTTCTTTCCTTTGGGCATCCTGTTGTATGTGCTGCTGTCTGTATCGGAGCAGGAACTCAGGAAGCACTTGGTTTAAGTGCAAGGTACCTTTTCCCTCCCCTCCCCAGGTATCTAGTATCAAGCCACAAGCCCAGGAGAATTCCAATAAATAGAAATTTACTGCTACAACTGTAACTACCAGATCCAGATATAAAGATCAATAGAATAAAAAATCGAGTTCTACCCCAGGCTGCATGGTAATTCTGTTTTGACGAAACCCCAGGGCCAGTAAGGAGGGATATTTGAGGGGGAAACGGCTGAAGAAGAAAAATTTACTTGTTTTCTTATTATGGCAAAGCAAACAAACATGGAAAAGCTCTCCTAAGTATCTTTTGTGGACCAAGTAGGAGAGAATGAGAAAGAGATAGATTAAATTTCTCTTAAAACACAAGTGAACTTAAAAAATGAAAGGGAAATGCGATAAGCACCTGTGTGGGCAGGTGCAGTTTTGTCAAACTCCTTCCTCCTGTGGCATCCGAGAAAATGGGTGTGGCGTATCGCCTGACCCTGTGCACAGTCTGTACACCTGCTCTAGTCACCAAGTCTGAATTATTGGAAATGCGTTTCCATCCAGAAATAAAAGGCTCAGAACTTGTGATCCAAGCTGCTTTGTCTCTATTCCCATTATATTTTTATTCCCTGATTAGTTCAATTTGTGTTTAGAAACAAGGGGCTCCTCTTATCAAAGGGAACAGAGGTGTGGTGATGGGCTATTCTCATTCACGTTCGCTGTCTATATGTAATTCCAATGTCTTTTTTTTTTGCATTTTAATAATTATAAATATATGCACACACAAATTTATATAGAAATTTAGCTAATCTACATCAGTATCAGAAAAAAATACCCTGTGAGGTTTATAAACTAACAATTCTGCCAGAAAAGCTTGTTAGCAGTTTTAGGGTAGAATTAAAAAACAAGAAAGTAGGGACATTAATGAAGGCCTTTCATGTACTTCTGGGGATTTCAAGGCCATGCCTAATTTCGGTTTTATAAACATCTAATGTTCTCTAGACCATCCTTGAATGTGTGCAGAATTGCAGCATTTGACCTATTGATGGGATGGCTGCAGTTCTGACCTAAGGAATTTTTTCTTGATACGTGGGACCTCCACAGGACATCAGAAATTCCCTAGTCAGTTCTTTTTTTATTATAAATTTGTCAAGCTATAGGGCCTTTGCAAAGGAGGTCTCCATGTTGCGTTTTTCTACAGTTTCCCTCCCCCTTTTTATTATGCACTGTAACAATATTGTGTTTTCTTTCCACTTTCTTTTGTTGCTGCTGGAAAATAATCCTTCTTTGTGCTTCTTTTCCAAATCTCCTCCAACTCATAATATCTCTTGGCACAGGGCTATAGATAAGCACTTTGGAAAATAGAGCTAAACAAAAATATTCAGAAATGTGGCTGATATAGTATTTGTATTAATAATAGCAAAGTCATAATTTAGTTAAACACATTGCATATATGCCCCCAAATTTGATATTATGCTGCTATTGAAATTATGATTGTATTAGGGTTTTCCAGAGCAACAGAACCAATAGGCTATTTATAAGTATATAGGAGATTTATTATGGGAATTGGTTCATGTGATTATGGAACCCGAGAAGTCTGTAAGCTGGGGTCCCAGGAAAGCTGGTGGTGTGTAATTCAGTATGAGTCCAAAATCCTGAGAACAGGGAAGGGTGGTGGGGCGTATAAGATAGAGGTAGGGAAGTGGGAAGAGGGGGTGCTGTTGGTATTAAGTCCCAGAGTCTGAAGGCCTAAGAACCAGGAGCTCTGAAGTCTGAGGGTAAAGGATGGATGTCCCAGCTCAAGAAGAGAGAGAATTTGCCCTTCCTCTGTCTTTTTTGTTCTGTTCAGGCCCTCAGTGGATTGGATGATGCCTGCTCATGTTGGTGAGAGCAGATCTTTCCTCAGTCTACTTACTCAAATGCTCACAGACATTCCCAGAAATCACGTGTTACCAGCTATGCAGGAATTCCTTAGCCTGGTCAAACTGACACATAAAATCAACCATCACAATGATTATAAAGAATTTGTAATGATATGGAGGGAAATGTTTATTATAAGTTATTGTATCAACTACAAAACTATGGACAACACAATCTCAACTACATACAAAAGTGTTTATATATATGTATATATTTTAAAAAGACTGGAAGATAGTATACCAAAGCATACCAAGATCCTCTGTGTTAGAATTATTTACTAAATATTCTGCCATGAGTATGGATTTCTAGCGTAAATTACTGACAACCAATTTACTCAGCACCTACTGTATGCTAGGTTCTATAGCTATTATCACATTTAATTCTTGACACAACCCTATAAAGTAGACATTAATTTCATTTTACACAGAAGAATCCCACATCTCAGAAATGTTGAATAAATTATAATAGGCCACACAGTTAATAAAAATAATCACTATCCCCATTTTACAGGTGAAAAAACTGAGGCTCAGCTAAAGTAACTTGCTCAAGGTTATCTTGCATGTAAGTAGCAGAATAGATTTAAACTAGACCTATCTAACTTCAAATGTTCTGGTCTTTCTACCTTATGGCATTGCTTCTCAAAAACAATGACAATGACAACTACAACAACAAAATTACATTGAAAAGTGTGATAAAAAAAAGAGAAAGATACACAATAGGAAAGCAAAGAAATGTTTTATCCCTACCTAGATATCTCAGTTGTTCTTGCTGAACTCTCGGATTGTTGAATTTAGATCTGTGCAATATGTGTGAAAACACATAATAATATTTGCATCATATCTGTCTTCTGAGAATTTCAAAATTCATATAGTAAATGTTTTTTGGTGTCTCATTTAGCAAATGGTTTTTATTATTCTATCCAGTAATAGTCCTTGTTTGATATAAGGTATACTTCAAGCAGAGAGTGAAAAGTTTGTATCCATTCTCAATCTGCAAATAATGCATGCTCTAGGATTATATTCATATAAATTTTTTTCTTTATTAATGGTTCCCTGTCCATTATTGGGCTCAGAAAATGCATATAAAAAGTGCAAACATTACTGGCATAAATATGGTATGTCACCAAAAACTGCTGTGGAAACTCAAAGATAGATAAGAAATAATGAGGTTTATAGATTCATTAGCATTTGAATGATGAAACATGTATATGTGTTACTCCTTTGATCAATACTGCCCTGGAGGGAAAGTACTGTATTTAATTGTCTTTCCCAGACCTTCCACTGTGGACATCTGGTTGCTATGCAGTCTTATAGCAGGACATTTTATTGCCTCAGTGTTGTAGAATTCAAGTTCCTATTTTATTACCAGTGATGGCATATGTTACAAAGAAATGTATGGAAAAGCATGTATAAGGGGATCTCCTCTATTCTATCTGTTTGTGGAGACTTGACTAGCAGATATTCTATAAATGAATATGGCATATTATTCCATGTCGTTGTTGAGTTTCAGCGATTTTATTGCATGCATTGTGTTATATACATGTGTGAGCTGTTTTATTAAAATAGTTCCATACATTAGGAATGCTTCATTTTTGTAAGGTGCCTTTCATTTTGCAATTATCCAAACCATTTGCAAATTTTGCATATGCACACAAGGCCAAGACAATGTTTTATTTTGGAAAAATTATTAGAGTCAGAGAGACTTGGCATCAAGTGTTAGCTCCATTATTTTCTAGCTATATGATATTCAGAAAAGTATGCCTTAGTTCCCTCATCTGTGAAATGGGGACATTGGAATCTTTCTCCTGGAATCTTGAAAGAAATTGAGTCATAAAAATATAAAAGCCTTGCTTATCCAGTAACTTATTTTCTTTCTCTCTCTCTCTCTCTTTTTCTTTTTTGCCTCTTCTAAATTATCTATACTGACATAGTGGTCAGAATGAACCAGTGTATTGTAGTAATACAGTCATCCTTCGGTACCGATAGTGCATTAGTTCCAGGACCTCTGTTCATACCAAATTTTAGGGATGCTCAAGTCCCTTATATAAAATAATATAGTATTTGCATATAACTCACACACATTCTCCCATATACTTTAAATTACCTCTAGATTGCTTATAATACCCAATACAATACAAATGATATGTAAATAAATAGTTGTTAGATTGTATTATTTATTTATTTATTTATTTTAATTTCAGCATATTATGGGGGTACAAATGTTAAGGTTATGTACATTGCCCTTGCCCCCCTCCCCCTCCAGTCAGAGCCTCAAGCCTGACCGTCCCCCAGACGGTGTACATCACGCTCATTATGTATGTATATATCCATCCCCCACCCCTCTCCCGTCTTCCCAGTGCCCAATAAATGTTATTCCTATATGTGCACTTATCAGCTTTCACTTGATCAGTGAAACCAATTTGCTGGTGAGTACATGTGGTACTTATTGTTCCATTCTTGGGATACTTCACTTAGTAGAATGGGTTCCAGCTCTATCTAGGAAAATACAAGAGGTGCTACATCACCATTGTTTTTTAAGGCTGAATAGTACTCCATGGTATACATACACCACATTTTATTAATCCACTCATGTATTGATGGGCACTTGGGTTGTTTCTACATCTTTGCGACTCCTCACAGTTTTATAATTTATAAATGAGAAAATGTATGGGAAACATCTTTATCAAGCACAATATCTATATATTATAGTATTTTATGTGTACTGATTTTTCATAGAAATTGGCATGGGAACTTAAAACTTTGATATTGTAGTTCTCTTTCCCATATTCTTATCATATATATTTTCATCCTGTTTAGTGGTACAATCGAACATTGGTTTTTGTAGCAGGAAGATCAAAGATGAAGCCACCACCCATTTATACAAGCAAAGAAAGTGGCATGTGAGCCCTAGTAAGTGTGACACTGTTTTCCCCACAGTTGAAACCAATAGAAGTCTCTGCAGCGAAAGAATTTAGCCAAACTCAGTTGTGCACTCCAGAGGCAGTAGTGTCCTATGGAGAGATGCAAGTTGAATTAAGGTTAAGGGGCAGAGGGAACCTCTCAGGACATAGAGGGGCTGTTTAGAGTGATTTGTAATTTCGCCAGGCTCAGAAGAAGGAACTTACCAGATCAGGAAGCACTTAGTAGCTTGAGGTTGAAAAAAATGTCAGCAGAAAGTTTACTGGAGAAGCTAGAAGCCAAAGCATGACAGAGATTAGCAACTCCATGAAATAACTGGTCTCAAGATTCCTCGCCAGTGAGAAGGCAGCAGACATTTTTGGAGACCTAGTGAGGCCAGCAGTCTGTGTCCTGATCTGAAAAAGATAGTTTGATTTTTTGCTCAATATAGAATACTGGCACAAGGTGTTTTAAAACCTCTGGAGAAACCTCTGTCCAGAGGGTTGATAGAGGGATTTAATTTTTGTAAAAATAAATGGCAAGTTTTCTTTGTGAGTCTGACTCTAATA
>CAUYRT010026748.1:0-26507 GCA_963574885.1 Lepilemur ruficaudatus
AAAATGAGAGAAGACAGATATTATTTAATGTCTCCATTTTATTTATTTATTTTTTTGAGATGGAGTTTCACTTTGTTGCCCAGGCTAGAGTGAGTGCCGTGGCGTCAGCCTAGCTCATAGCAACCTCAAACTCCTGGGCTCAAGCGATCCTCCTGCCTCAGCCTCCTGATTAGCTGGGACTACAGGCGCACACCACCACACCTGGCTAATTGTTGTTTCCATTTTTAGTTGCCTGGCTAATTTGTTCTGTTTTTTTTTTTCAGTAGAGACAGAGTCTCACTCTTGCTCATGCTGGTCTCGAACTCCTGACCTCAAGCAATCCTCCCACCTTGGCCTCCAGAGTGCTAGGATTACAGGCATGAGTCACTGCACCCGGCCTCCATTTTAAAATGTTGAAAACCTATTCAAATTTTTAAAAAATACTAGAATAATCAACATACGTCAATTAAGAAACTGACAACCGTGATTAACACACAAAGATGCTCAATAAATACTCTGAGTGAATGAACGATGGATAAATCAATGAATGAATTCAGTCTTAAATTGGACCATGGCTTTTGGCTTCTGAAGAAAAGTATGTATAATGTGTCTTAATTAATACTGAATGTTCAATAAATGCTTACTATTATTATTATCTTTAGCAAACTGAGTAACTTCAAAGGGAAGGATGGTGTATGTGAACTGTTTAAGAAGGCAACTTTTTAATTATTCAACTCTGTTTTAAGGTTCAATGCAGAGACTAAACTGATATGGAAAGAAATTAGAAACAGAAAGATTAATGCAATATGGCCTAGTAAGAGGTCACACAGGCATATATAAGCTAGTAGAATAATCATGTAAAGAATGTTCTCTGTAGAACATTTTAGAGGCAGTATGCACTAATCTGATAGGTTGTGAAGGTTAAGAGAAAGACAAAAACCAGACCAATTCCAAAGTTTTGGGTCATAGTAACTGAAATAATGATGTATATTAATTCCAATAAGGAGATATAACCATAAGTTCAAATTTTAACAAGCTGGATTTCAGATATTGATGGTTAATATCTATGGCAAGAGATGCCCAGGTGTTAGCTGACACTCAGTGCTTTTCTTAGAAGAATAGTTAAGATTTCAAATGCAAACTTTTTCGTTGCTTGCCAAATTGATGGTGAAAAACATGCTTTTGGTTGCACTAGATGCTTAGTCCTGGCACATATTTTAATTAAATGTTTTGAGAATTAATGGATAAAATTATGCTTAATAATTCCTTTGATAAAATAAAAAGCATTTTCTGAAAACTAAGCATTTTATAAGTTTTATAATGTGTAATAAGTAAGCCTTTCTCTCCATCAACCCTCAGAAAGACTAAATATTAATGCATGTGACGTGTTCCTGTCAGTAATGTCACTAATGTGATAGATTCATTCAAATCATCTCATGTTAAAGAAGTGTGTCCACCAACAAGACATAAAGGATAATAATGAGGGGTGATACATTCTGCCCCAGACCATTTCCTAAAGAAGAACTCGCCACAATCATATTTTTAAATATCTAGTCTCACAGTCCGAAACTTTAGCCAAGTCCCTGGGGCTCTGTCAGCTTCAGCATCTCTCCTTCGTCTTTCTCTCCAATCCACTTCCTCTGCTCTCTTTTCAGTACCTTCTGAGGTAGTTTTGTTGGGTCACAGTCTGAAATGTCGGTTCTTGGTGCTCTCTTGGTGTTCTTGATTCTTGGTGCTGGGTTCTAGCAACAATGGATTCCATCTCTGAACAGAGGATCTCCCCTGGGTTTTCATCTTTAAGATTCAATTTGTGACATCTCATTATGTGGGGAAACTGGTCATCTTTCTACTGCACTGATTCATAAAGCATCTGAGACCATCTGCTAAATCTGAGGAAAGTTCCGATCAGTGTCTTGGCACTTTTGGGGGAAATTTTCTACTTCTAAGTATTAGTAATCTACCAATTCTCCATTACAAAGATGTCATAATTCAATATCTTTGTAAAACTAGTCAATATCTTCATAAGACAATAGACAGCATTCATATGATAATGTGTGTGCATTAAAGTAGCCTACAAACTGTAAAGCACTATATGAAGATTAAATTTTGTTAAGATTATCGCTTGGAAGAATTTGAACTCAAACATCCATTTGATTAATATCCTTCCTTCTTGGATCACTATTGTAGGCACATATACAGGTGGGTTATGTTTTAAAAACATTGATTTAAACTTGCATCCATATATTTTCTCAATATTTATTTATCCTTTTTAGAATAGACAGTCTGATTTTGTCTGTAATTATTTTTCGGTCAAAGGTTTGCAATTTCGTCTGGTAAAACATGTCCAGGAATCTAAGATTTCTTCTATGGGTATCTAGTGTCCTGATGATTGAACCACGGTTTAATAGGAACTTTGTTCCACTTACTGAGAGAGAGAGAGAGAGAGAGAGAGAGAGAGAGAGAGACAGAGAGAGAGAGAGACAGAGAGAGAGGACTGTTTCGTAAAGAAGTGGAATTATTTTGCCATAAGGTCAAGCAGTACACGGAATTAGCTACCTTAATAACTCCCATGTGGGTCATCTCTATAGCAAAACGTTTTCAAAGTGTGAAACTTGTACTATTAGAGGGTCACAAAGCCTATTTATTGATGGTGATCAGTACTTCTTTTAATGAGAAATAATAGAATAGAATGGGATAGGATGGGATAAAATAGACATTACTGGAGTCATTGAAAGTTTGGTTGTTCTGAGAGACAGAGAGAGAGAAAAGTTCTGACGTAAAAGTGTTTCTCAGTATGGGTCCTAGTCACAAAAATTTGCAAGCTTCTGCTCTACAGGAATCTTCCCTGGCACCCACCGCCCTGACTGCAGAGCGAGCTCTGCTGTGTGAGGGATGGCGTGGACGTTCTTGGTGTTTCCCAAAAAGAATGTGTGGGAAGCTGAGAGGTGGGATATTAAATCACCCTTCTTCCATAGCCCGCTTCAGTGGATTCTAAGCATTCTAGTCTCTCAATAAATAAATACACCTTCTTCTTCTTTTTATAAACTTACTCTCACTGGTTTCACAAAACACTTTTTAAAAGGGAACATATTTTAAATTTTAATAGAGCTCATGTTAATGACATTTGCTATATAAAATGGTTATATATGTAATAGAATTAAAATATATGTAAATAACAAATAGTTGCATATACCCATTGTAATAGAGTATATCTTTGGGGATTTAGGGAACAATGGCAAATCTAAAGGAATCTTAAGGCCTCGTGATAGAATTTTTACAAAATTATGATTTAAAGAATATTTTAAAGACATAAAATGGATTTTTCCCTCAATTGACCAGAGCCTTATAGCATCCTGGTAACATAAGCTTGAACAATTTAGAATTCATCATTACAGACTTCTATTACTCTCTTTCAGTATGCAGAATATTCTGAGCATGACATTTAAAGGAGCAAAATTTAAATGTTCCGTGTTCTTAATTTTTATGCTAGTTGTCTTTGTGTTACTTCTATAGTTATGCAAAATCCAATTACTTAAGTCAATATCAAAATAGTTAGAAATCTCTAACTTAGTATGAAAATGTAGTAGCCAAATGGGTTTACTGAAAGTGCATTGTATCTTAATGCAAGGAAGCTTTCCCTGTACTTAGGTCTTCTGCATGAATCACTCTTGTCTTTGAGTAGAGGTGCCAAATTAAGTAGAGTCTTTCTTCAATTGCGCAAATACTTCAACTCTTCACACTGTTTCTTTCATGTTACTGTTTTTCCATTTGTGCTCCCTTGGCTCAAATAAATATTCTTAGATACTTCATCATGTGCTGTGAACTCCTTTAAGAATATTTTAAAGAATATTCATCTTGTCTCTTATGGAGCTATATAAAGCAAATCTGTAGAAATGTGATTAATAACACAGATTCTTAATAACTGAATACTATGTTAGCAAATACCTTTGAAAAAGTAAAGCTCAATATCTCCTTATTTCTAGTGACTAGAAAATGTTAATGAGGAAAATTTTACCCAGGAGATTGTGACAATTCACCATCATCAGGATGAGTATTCTTTTATTTGTACTTATTTTTATCTCTTGCATACAATGATATGCCAAAAAAAAAAAATTTTTCAAAGTAGACCCGAGTTTACAATACACTGTTAACTTGCTGTGTGACATTGGACAAATGACCTTCTCTGTACCTCAGATGTCTTATATAAAAAAATCAAACTAATACCCAATGCAACTATTCTTGTAATTTTATGAATTATAAAAATGTATCGCTATTGCATGTAGACAGTTAAAAATGAGAGCCCACAAAATTTTGACTACTGCTTTTGAAAATAACCTAAAAGTGAATAGACTAATGATTCCAATTTTCATAATTAAATTTTATTTTTGCCTACAATGAAGCTTTTTTAATGTTGTGCTCTTGTTTTCAGTCAGTAATCAAAGCCTAGTGATATAATTAGGTATTAGAAATGATACATTCTTTGAAGTGTCTTTTATCCCTTAATGCACAAAGATGCTTGAATTGTCATTAAGAAATACCCACTGCTTCTGGGCTGGAACATTCATCTCCTGTGAGAAGATTATTTCCTCTGCACAAGGTTTCCTCTGCCTATCAGAAGGCGTATAGGAAGCATGACCTATGTGTTTCACAATGAGATATGCATCAGAAACACTGGAGAATAATAAATTGATGTTTTGTGGATTAGGACAACTTTTGAGGGATAGAAGATATAAAGTCGGTTTTCTACATTTAATAAATAATTTATATCAAGAGTGCTATGTTTCCTTGAAAGAAGAATGAATCACTTGCTAACATTTCATTAAATGATACTCTGTAGGTAACACATTATGTCGAAGATGCAATCCTTGTCTAAGGGTTCCTTTCAGGCAAGTTGGAAAAAATTGGAAAATGAGATATGCTTTCAACCTACGAAATATTTCTAATATCTTTCTGGCTTGAAGGGTTCCAAATAATAAAACATGAACAAAGTTAATTGCAAATGTTATCTCAAATTAAATATTGCCTAAAACAATCAACCAAAAGTTCTCATTTAAAAATTTGCCCCCCAAAAGTATATTACAATTAGGTGACAGACTGAAATTGCTATTCTAGAAATTTTGCCTGATATCTTCTTTCTTATATATATAGTTATGCAGATTAAAGAGTTTTAAAACCTCTACATAATGGGAGTCAACATCAAAGAGGGAAATCGGAGGACCAGAGAAAACAGACATGAGTTTATTCCGGGAATTTAGTTGGGAGGCAACTGTAGGAGCAGGCCAGGCAATTCTCTGCCCCAGATAGCAAGTGAATATGTAGGCAAGCACAAACAAAGAAGCTGCAGCTCGAGGATATGATGAGCATCACCAGGTGAGGTAGGGCAGTCTTCCATAAAGGTCAGCATGTTCTCGGTTGCATGGGGTGGCCAGTCCCCTAGGGCCTTCTTTGTTTTAACTCCTTCGGCCTCTTTGAGTGGGACTGGGACCAGAATCTCCAATTAACCCACATATATAATCTAAACTTGTTAATATGGTATCCATGGCCGTATAACCTTTCTAGTTCAAGCTCAAGCTCTTTCCTTATGCACTTCATAATGTCAGAATACTCACCTTTCCTCAAACACCACTTTGCACATTTTACCTGTGATGTGTCTTTCCTGTGTTCCTACTGTGCCATTTAAACCTATTATCCTCTCGGTCCTAAGTCAAGTTTAACCTTTTCTGTGAAAAGTCCTCCAATAATTATTGCTTTTATCATAAGATTATATTAGTACATTAGTCAAAGTTCTACAGAGAGACAGAACCAGAGAGAGAAGAGAGAATTCTCACTTCTCACTGGAATAACTAAACCTTTCAATAAAGTGTCTATGCATATTCACAAAAGTCATGCATTTTCTGCTAATGAGCCCTCCATACTCCTCAGTGTAGCTCTACTAAAAAAAACATCTCCAGCCCAGCTTTGCCCAAGGGGACACAGATGGAGGACATTGTTCAGAGTATTTGTCTCCAAAATTGTTTGTAATCTATTTATATATCTTATGTTATTTCTGGCCATTACATCCCTCATGTTTGTTTCATTCCTTTGCTACTTTCCTTTTTTTTTTTTTTTTGGTCATAACCTTCTTTTTTCATTTTCTAACTTTTTGTTTTTTCTGGCAATTACAACCCACATTTTTTTTTCATTCCTTGTAGTCTTTCTTTTTTTTTTTTTTTTTTTTTTTTTGGTCATACCCTTCTTTTGTCATTTTCTACCTTTGTGTTTTGTTTCCTGTACTTTAACCAAGAATTTGCTCTCTTTGCAGTTTATATAATCTTGGCACTACTGACATTAGGATTAGATACTTCTTTGTTAGGATTGGGCTGTCCTGAGTATTTTAAGATGTTTAGCAACATTCCCTGGCCTCTTCCCACTGGATACTAGTACCACCCCCAGTTGTGACAACTAAAAATGTCTCCAAATATTGTCAAATGTTCCCTGGGGCAAAATTATTCCTTGCATAGAACCACTGTTTTAGATGGGTGGTCTAGAAATGAATTGTGTGGAATAGTTCTTAACTGTGGACACTGGTCTTCATTTGGAAAGGGGATAGAACAGCCTGAATATGATATTATATTACCCCATGCATGAATGAAATGCTATGGATGACTGCTGAGTAAATATATCTACACTGCACAAATCTAAAATAATGGTGGACTGCTTAATTGGAAAATATTATTTCACTATTGGACATGAACATAGCAATCATGATTATGTTTACATTACGATGACCTGTCCAATTGCAATTAGAGAAAAATAATGACAATTTTTTTGACAGTTTGTGACAAAATAAATTTGACAATTTATTTTGACACAATTGTCATTTGTGTCAACATACGCTTCCCAGATCTACAGTATATAAAATGCCTGTTGGTGTCATACCCACTCATGATCATCATAGACCAAGAAGTATTAATAATAGTAAGACTTAGATTATCTTCTTACTATATTTCAAATAATCAAGACCAATCGAAACCAATTGCTAGTCCATGGACTCCATTTTATTATCTCTTGCACCTTCTAACAGCTTTCTTCAATTTGCTTGACGGATTTTGCGTGCTCTACTAAAGAGATTTCAACTCCTTTAGTGTCTGCTGTCAGGGATGGAACTGTCCATAGACTGTGTTTCCTCATTCCGGACCTTTATAGCTGATATCACAGGCTTTACTCTCTGAGTGTCTCAACGTCTCAATTCAGTTCATCACACGAGCACTTTACTACGAAATTTTCAAGCCATTTCTACCAAATATTTCATGCTAACAAGCATCTACTCAAAGAGTTTATATATCAAATATAAGAAAGAAAAGTTATTTAAACACATATTTATTTGTCTCTGCTATATGCCGGGGCTTATGCTAGGTCCTGAAGGATGCAATTTTAAGTAAGAAACAATAATGGAATTGACACACAGATATCAACAGTATTGTAACTAACTGTAACTTTAGTTAGAATGACTATGGTAGTTAATTTTATGTGCTGACTTGACTGGATCAGGGGATATCTGTTTAAGCATCATTTCTGAGTGTGCGAAAGTGTTTCTGGATGAGATTAGCATTCGGATCAATGATTCACAAGATTGCCCTCCCTTAGTCTGCTGGCATCATCTGATCCATTGAGGGTTTTAATAGAACAGAACATGCAGGAAAGAGGAATTCTCCTGCCCCTTTTTCTTTCTGCCTTCCTGATTGAGTTGGCACATAGGTCTTCTCCTGGGATTTACACAATCAGCTCCCCCAGCTCTCAGGCCTGTGGACTCAGACTGGAATTGCACCACCAGCTCTCCTGGGGCTCCAGTTTACAGGTGCAGACTGTGGGACTTCCCAGACTCCATAATCATGTCATCATATCAGCCAATTCCTCCTAATAAATCTCTCTCTCTCTCTCTGTCTCCCCGCTCCTCGAATGAGAGATCATATTGAAAGAGATCAAAATGGTTCTGTTTCTCTAGAGAACCCTGACTAATATAAAACCTGAGGCAAGGATTGAGGACTAACCCTTTATTTGGGAAGTGCAAGTCCCTGGCAATGAAGGTGAGAAACAGTGCGAGTGCAGCAAGCAACATACAGTGCAGCGCAGTGCAGGTGGTGGGTTAGTGCTCTGGGTACTGCTTGCTAATGAGGCACAAAGTCACACACCACGTCACCTGGCAGGCAGGCTCATTAATCACTGGCAAATTCTCTTGGAGGGGCTGCAAAGAATACATCTCAGAGTAATCCATGGGATAGAGAAGCCAGGGGAAATTTATCTTTTCTCGTCCTCCCATCCCCTGTTACTATTGATCAGGTTCACTGTGAGGCTAGTGGCACCACACTGAAGCATGTTTGGAGGAAACATTGTGGAAGTCAGACCCCACACTCCACCCAGGAGTGGTATACCATCAAAGCCTGAAAGTGGTGGGAGGACCCTGAGTTGAGGGGTTGTTGGCTAAGAAGAGAGTTAGAGAAAGCAGGCTGTGGAGGTGAACAAGTTTTGTGACCTAACAAAGTCATTTGAAAACGTGCATTTACTTATTCATAGATAACAATAAATGCATAAAATATATTTGCAAAAAAAATTGCTTATGTATATAGAGACAAGTTTATTCTGTCCATAATGCTAAAAAAAAAACTATTTAAATCATTCATGTGTCTGATTATTTCAGATTTCATTAACTTCCAAATCATCCTTTTAAAAAAATGTGAATTCTATTTCTAATTTTAGAGTTAAAAGAAACCTTAAAAATTGTTCAGTACAACACCCTCATTTAACAAATGAGGAGCCTGAGGCTCAAGGAGGTGAGGCAATTTGCTCAAGGTTGCACACATGATGACGGATTCAACTCTGAAAGCCAAGTCTCAGGGCTGCGGACCCAACAATATTTTCTCTCTCCATCTTTCTACATAATAGAAAGGGTTGCTTTTGTGATTTAGGGACATCGAGGCAAGTGAATGGTCCTTCAGAAATGGCAAAATATAAGGAATCTAGAACTCATGTAGCTATATATGTTCTCCTGTTTCTGAGGTTGTCATTACCTTCCCTTGGGCTGGAGATAAGGGTATGTTGTAAGATTCTGGACAAAATAGTTTGCTGTAAGTGAAATTAGTCACGAGCAGGAAAGATCCATCACAGCCTGGAGTGTAAAGAGGAGCTATCCCTTTGAAGAAGGACTGAGATCAACATTTAACAATTTAGATAGGAGCTTCAGAGCTCTTGAAGTACAGAATGTCAAAATTCTCCCATCAATTTCCTCCCTAAGTCATTGGCTAGCCATTTATCATGTCGGGGCAATAAAAAATCAATAACAGAGTATCGTGGTTAAGAGCACAGGCCCCAGGGCCAAACCAGATGGGATAAAACAGGCCCATCACTTAGCAGCATTGTTAAGCTGGAAGACTTATTTGACCTATCTGTACCTCAATTTCTTCATCTGTAAAGTGGAGTCTACACTAGAGCCTACCTGACAGAATTGATTGGATATTCAGTTATCCATATTATTTACTTGCCATATAATAATAAATGCTAGACATTATTTATATTATTCTAATTTTTTAAACCTAGAAGGATGTCTGTTTATTCATCAAAGCACCCAACACCCGCATTCAAATGGAAAAATTTTGATGATCAGTAAAATGCTCGGTTCATCAGTTAATTTCAAATTTTTAAAAAACAGAGCAACCATTTATGCTGATGTTTGCAGACACTCACTGATGTTTCCAAGTATACATGCAGCCAAAGAGAAGGAGTGAGAAGAATTAACTGATGTATTTTCATTGTGGTTACCAGAAATTGAAACACTATGGTAAAAATTTTAGAGAAAATTCAACCATATAAAGCAGGAATTGGCAAACTTTTTTACTGAAAGTGGCCAGATAATAAATATTTTAGGCCTTGAGGAACATACGGTCTCTGTCGCAACTACTCAACTCTACCATTGAAGCATAAAGCCATGATAGTATGTAAATGGATGTGCTTATGGCTGTTCTTCAATAAAGTTCATCTACAAAAACAGGTGTCAGCTGCATTTGGCCCATCAGCAATCATTTTTGGACCCCTGATATACAGGAAAAGCTGTATAGAAAGTCATTTGTTCTGTGATGGCATGGTTCTATTGACTATGACTCTGTCTTTGTGACTATCCAAGATATTCATATAGGATTGAAGCTACTTATATCACTTTCTCACTCTTGAGCTTATACATTGAGTTTCCTTTTAGTTTCTTTTTGTAAAAGTATATTACATGATACCTTTCCCATGTGCTATGAGTTTGTAGAGTCTCCAAAGCTGAGGTCAAAAATTGATAAATAGAAACATCCAAGTCACATTCCCATGAGAAGATGTGGCTACAACAGCTTTACAGTTTATGTGAGCCTTATACCCATCAGGAAAAGTTTAGACATTTATAAGAGAGACCTGGTTTAACATGAACTAAGTTTCATTCTTGTAGGATGACACCACCCTTACACACACACACATGCACACACACATACATGCACAAACACACATACATGCATACATACACTGCATCCCGCTCTTCGTGAAAGGTGAGAAGGTCATGAGGACCAGTCCTAGAGTGTGGTGGCTGGCCTGAAGTGGAGACAGTAGTCTCATTCTGTGCAATAAGAATGTTTAATACTATAGGAATTTAATAAATATTTATTCAATAAATGCCTAATTGAAAAAAAATTCTAAACCAATTATACAACCAAATGCTCTATAATGGGATACAGACGTCTCAAGACTAAGATCTGTCATATACTTCAACTCTTCTCTAAACTTTCTGGGTTCTGTTCAACAAAAAGCTTGAATAAAACATATGAAACTAAGAAAAAAAACCACAAAAATTTTACCTAATGAAAATAGTTAGAAGTATAGGATGCATTCACTAAAAGTGCTATGCTAATAAAAGAACGTGGACTTTCCATGGAATTGCTTTCCCAGGCAGAAGATTTTGAGTGTTTCTGTATTTCCTGGAGATTGGGGGTCACTGAGACTAAACTAGTATTCTCTCTTAAAATGCTGCAGTGAACCATTAACATTGGCTGCATCAAAGACACCTGCTGTAGGACCAAACTGCATTTCCATGGATAGTGCAGTGAGTGTGTATATTTTCAACAGGACTACCACTGAGGCAAATGGATCCTAGTAGAAGAAAGTTGGGAGGGATGTAGCATTGGTGGGCGGGAACTGAGGGTAAGGATACAGGGAGAAGTTATGGGAGGTTAGCTAACTCAGTCAGGGGTATGGTTCATTGCAAAGAGTCCCAGGGATGGGATTGGGGTAGTAAGAGTGTGGTTTCTGGAAAACACACAAAAATCTCTACTAGAGAAAAAGTCAGTATTCAGATATCTGTGGTGTCTTAGTCAGTTTTGACTGCTATAACAAGATATCATAAACTGGATAGCTTAAACAAGTAAATTTATTTCTCACAGTTCTTGGAGGCTGGGAAGTATAAGAACAAGGTACTGGCCAATTTGAATCCTAGAGAAGGTCCTTTTCCTGCTTTGCATATGGCCACATTCCCTCTATGCCCTTCCATGGCATGGAACAGAGAGAGAGGAAGCAAATTCTCTTGTGTCTTTTCTTATAAGGACACTAATTCATCAGGGCTCCATTCTTATAACTTAATTACCTCCTAAAGGCCCCATCTCCAAGTACCATCTCCTTGGAAATTAGGATTTTAGCATATGAATTAAAGTTGAGGGGGCACATTCAGTCCAGACCATGCGATAACTGAGGACATTTAATAGCCAAGACATGGCACTAGTTATGTGCCTTTATGTTTCTATTGATCAATGTACAAAATCACCAGACAATCTGTTAACAAGGGAAAATGAAGTATATTTGAAGTCCCTGCAGTAAGGAAGGACACCAATATGACAGATTTTTTTTTGTATTGTTGTATTTCCAAAGAGGAGTGAAGTTTTTGTTGTATTTCCAAAGAGGGGTGAAGGGTCTTAGAAATGATATTCTGAGCTCAAGTGGTTTAAAGTGGTTCTTTCAAGCCAGGGAACTGATTGGGATTGAGCATATTTATTATATGATAGCTTGGAATTGGTGGGCATAGCAAAGAGAGGGCACTGACATTAGTCTCTTGATACATAAACTCTCAATTAGGGAGTTATTTATCCAGATCTGCAGACTATTAGCTCTCATAAATTAATCTGTAGGAGTTTCCTGAAGCATACACTGACATGATTCATTGGTTTATCTCATCTTTTCCCAGTAAACATTTTCTGAAGCAGACCACAAAATCCATGTTGACACCAGTTGTCTAAGCATCATGGCATCACATTGAGACAGAAGGCCTTGACTTTGTTTCCTCTCATCCCATTCTTTCTCTTGGCTGGAACAGAAGAAGCTAAGAGCAGCACAGTGATGGAAAACTAGTCAAGAAGATTAAGAAAGGCCAGGTGAGGTGGCCCATACCTACAATCCTAGCACTCTGGGAGGCCAAGGCAGGAAGATTGTTTGAACTCAGGTGTTTGAGACCAGCCTGAGCAAGAGTGAGACCCTGTCTCTACTGAAAACAGAAAAATTAAACCAGGCATGATGAAGCATGCCCATAGTCCCAGCTACTTGGAAGGCTGAGGCAGGAGGATCACTTGAGCACAGGAGTTTAAAGTTGCAGTGAGCTACAATGATACCACTGCACTCCACCCAGGGTGACAGAGTGAGACTGTCTCAAAAAAAAAAAAAAAAAAAAAAGATTAAGGAAAAAAAGGATTAAGCTCCTCCAAACCACTAGTGGCCTGTGGAATCGCATGACAGAGGGAAAAGGGGAAAGCTGTGATTGTGGTTGTAAGACTGGTTTTTAATTTATACTACATTGAACTTACCTACTAATGTGAAAAGAAAATGTTTCTTAATATCTCAGTGTGATCACAGATCCAGCCATCATGTTGTTCAGGGATTCAGGGAAGCTAGAGCCCTCAGACCAAGTGTAATGTTCAAGGGTGTTAGAAAAATGAAGCAGTTTCCAAATTTTGTCTGACTGAGTCCTTTTTACTTAATACATCAGTTAAAATAAAAGATGACCATGTAATAATTCTCAATTCTCTCTCATTCAGTTGCAGGGTTATATTTTCTTTTAATGGGTCCTGTACAGAATCTGACAGAATAATTGACTCTTTGATCAAAGGAAGAAAAATAAGTTGTACTAAATTTCTTTCATGAAAAATTCCATGTTATCATTTATTATTTTACCATTTTTTTAGATCAGTGTTTGGGCTTACTTAGGATAAGAATAAATATCGTGGACAGGGAAGCTATGAAAATGAACCTCTCATATCTCCTATTCAGGGAGCAGGGAGCATTATCCACTGACAGTTCCCACAGCTGGTGTAGAACTCTACCACTGCGCTCCTGCCGAGGTCATGCTATCTTCGGGTCTTGCTCGGTGCGTAAGCTTGGCAGCGGTACTAAAGCAGGCCCGTTTGGGTGAGATGTGGGGCTCCTTTGATGGTGACTTGGCAGAAGCTTGCTTAGAATTGCCCTGAAGAAATTTCTTCTAAGCCAAACTTCCTTCCTAGCTCCCCCTCCATCCCTCACTGAAATCAGATGTATACCCCTGTAAAATTGCTCTCGCAGGCCACTTCTCCAACCCCCTTCCCTTTCTCCCTCACTACTGTATTTTCACCAATAAAACCTTTTCATGTCTAATCTCATTTGGTAGCTGCTTTTCAAAGGACTCCAATTGACACAATAGATCAGTAAGGTTTGTTTTTTATTTTCTTTAAAAAAGTGCTAACTTACTCTTTCTATTTTCAATGAGTTTTATATGATTTTCTCAGACTCTTTTTGAAGTGCTTCTTTGTGTTCCCGTTGAATCTTAAGTTTTTATCCCCATTATTGTACTTACCACATAATGGTAAGTTAGACTGCTATTTGTGTGAGCTTGTTGAAGACGGAGAATTTGTGTCTTTGTTCCGCACAATGCCCGGTATACAATAGGAACTCAATAAATATTTTTTCAATGAATGCCTAACTGAAAACAAAATTTTCTGAAGCAATTATATGAACAAATGTATTTATGAGGGGATATAAACCTCTCAAGACATGATATATGTAATATATTTAAATATTCTTCTAAACTTTCTGTTTTCTATCTTACAAAATATCGTTAAAAGATATGAAACAACAAAAAAAAGAAATTTACTTAATGAAGACAGTTGAAGGTAAGGGATGCATTCACTAAATGAATATTAATGAAACAAAATGAAATGCCAGAATTCATGTCAAGAAATAGGTTTATTTAAAATACTATATCTGTTTGAAATAAACTTGAGTGAAAGAATCCTAGGAAAATAACAAGAGAAGAATTTTAGAAAGGTGGTAACAGAAGTGATTCTGGGCATTGGCACAAAAAATCAAAATTCAAGATAGATACCGTGTCAGATTCAGGAAAGTTCCCAGGCCAAGGTTAATCTATCCACAGTAAATCACATATTTCCAGGAAGTCTATGAAGGTGAAGTGATACTGATAGTCACCAATCAGAGATATTGAATAGGCTGAGCGTTAAAGCTCCATAAAGTGCAGTAATAATCATGAAAGGATGAGGAATATTCAGCAAATTGACCCAAAAAAGTGAGAGCCAAAGGCTGGTTGGTAAGAAATTGATTGGCAACTCCTGGATGAAAAGAAAGTTGGGGGGTAGAACCTTGACCCACAGCCCAGAGACTGGAAGCCAGCACTTCCACAGCCAAAAGATCCAAGGCTGGCGTTTGTGTATACAAGAGATCCAGGGTAATTTGTCTGGCAGGGACTGCAGAGGATGGTATTCTTTGGGTGGTAGCAGGATGTCTGGTAGGGGCTGGATACCACACAGGACGTCTGGAAGCTGGTGGGCTCACAGCAGGTCTCCTGACAGTCACTGTAGAGAGAGGAGCCCAGCTGGCAGGTGCTGGGAGAACAGTCTACATTGCTGGGGTAGAAAGAATCATAGGTGAAAGCTGGGTACCCCAGCTAACCTCCAAGAGAGCGGGATGAAAATTTTCCAGACCTGTAGTTGTAAGACATTCTGAGTTCACCTGAGTTGCAGCGAGGAGTCTGTGACTGTGAATGCTACCTTCTGTACTGCACACTTATATACCCCAGCAATGAGTGTAGTAGCATGAGCCCATTTTAATGAGAATACTTAATTAGTCTCTGGACAAAATGAAATGCATAAACCTTCAAAGACCTTTTATATGAATGCAGACTTTTAAATGAAAGAATTTCATTAGTTTTTCAAAGCAGTTGTTCATGAAATAAAAATCCCTTTTCTCATTCATCTTGCTTGGGTAGACTGAAAACCACCATAATTGTACCTATAAGATTGATGCTGTATTCATCCTTCCCTCAATAGACTGGATCAAATGGGTAAACAGTGAAAATTCAATTGTTTTTAAAGATTTAAAAAATACTTTGTAGTCTGGAAGGGACATTTATATTGCTCAAGTTTAGGAACTCAACTGAGAACAGAAAAGGAGTTTCTCAATATATATTCCTTCTCTCAAATCTCTTGAACTTTATAGAAGAAACAACCCAGTAACAACCCTTAATTGACAGAGATGCCAAATGAGTGTCTATAGCGCATTTGGGTTTAATTTTCTTATAGCACAAATAGCGAAGTCTCCCTTTTGTGCATAAGTTTCTAAGAATGAAGTTTCCAATATTTGCAGAAGTGCTTTGAATGTTAGTTACATTGTGAAAATATTTAAGTCAAGAAATCCCTTGCTCAAAAGTTGGTTTGCATCTTGATAAAAGTCATTGATAAATTTGATTAAAAAAATCCATCCCCATAAGATTTAAGTATTTTTTTGCTGTGTTGATATTATTGAGGAGAAAATAATATATACTACATATAAAATATGAGCCTTTATTCTTTATTTTTGTTCCTCTCAGATGGTCAATTTTTACTACAGAGGGAAAAGAATAGCAAGAAACGAGGAAAGTGTCTATATTCTGTATAGATTTCACAGAACAATCAAGGACTTAAAGAATTTATAGTTACAAATGACCTTTATAAATGGAAATATTGGTGTGGGAAGGATATCAAAAGAGATAATAATGTGAAAAAGAATGAATGCCTTTGGGACCTCCAATATGGTGCCGGTATCCAGTGGCATATATATTCCGCCTGGACTACTAGTATCACAAGGATTTTTCTGACTCCCATGAAGTCCACCATAGCTAACTATGAATAGATATATGGCATGGGTTCGGGAAATGGCACACCTCTTACAATATCCACCTTCGAAACTGATATATTGTACAGTGGAAATGAGCTCATTTCATAGAATGAACTCATTCTATGAAGAATCAGGATTACTAGGCGGAAATTTTAATGGCAGATTCAGCTAAAAATCTAAAACAAGCTGCTTTTGCAGGTAATGAGATTTCCATCTTGAGGGCACTGGGACTATCTAATCAGGATGCTGCAAATGGGATTCCAGTCTGACAGAAGGCTGGAGGTAATTGCCCAACTCCCTTCCAAACTGTAGACTTTATGAGTCTAAACATTGTGAGTAGACAAATTGATCTCCAATCATGTTTCATTTATTAGGTGTCATAGTTTTTCCTCTGTCTCTAACATAAACAATTCTTATTTATTAGGCTTCTTAATTGTAAACAGCAAAAAGCATTCTAGTAGATTCCAAACCATCTTGGTGTATTTGTCAATAAAATATTGAACATCAAGACGTCCACATAAATATTTAACTCACCTAAATTGAATTTTGTTTTTTATTTCAATGCCATCCGTTCTTATATAAGCTATTTCTGTGGAAGAACAGAATAGTCTATGAGATAAACTACTAAGTAAAGTTGAATGTTCTGTTCTCAAAAAAAAAAAAAAAGGGGTGTTTTTGTATCCAAGCACATTTGTTCAGAAGTAGAAGGGAAATGCTAAAATGAGCAACTCAAACAGCACAGAAGTCACACCAAAATAAACCTTCTCAATCTCTCCTCTTCCTCAAGAGATCAGTCTTCATGACACTATTACAGAAAGGGGGAATATAAGTCAGACAATAAGAAAAAATATGACCATTATTTAGAAATTATGTAATACTTGTCACAAACACCTGAAAACAATTTAAGTCGAAGTGATGTCTGTGGCTTTCTGAGGCAAAGAAAGACTCTTCTTAAGATGGCTCCTTTAGCCCAGAATTTCAAGGTAATTACTTTATAAACTTTCTTTAAAACAAGCATGCTTTCTACATTCTGAGAAATCCTTTTGGTGGGAAACACTGACTTAGTGGTAAAAATATATTGAACATTTTTGCCATGTTTTGCTTTTATTTTTAATGCTTTTTCAGCATCTTCGATAAATTATCTCTAACATTCCAATATAGCATAAAGTAATTTATAATATTTAACTCACCCAATAGTAAACCCACACACACACACAAAAACAATCCAAAAGAAAAGCTAAGATTGGCTCTTAGTAGTCTGCATACAGTTTTAAGCAGGAACACAAGATATAAAGGAAATCTCTCAGCTGATATTTTTAAAAGCCATTCAAGTTGTGGTCAGATTGTAATTTCAGAAACGTAATACATCTTGCATATCACCATTGCTGCTTTCTGATGACACTGTTCATTAAGTTAGCTTGCCTCTTTGCGATGACAGTCAATGTATGTTTTTGTTTAAAAGAAATGAATATGAATAGACTGGTTAACTGGCAACTTTGCTAGCCAGATGGCAACAATTTTGAGACAGATTGTGAAAGGAGTATCAATTATTTTAATTAAGCCAGCTTCCCTCAGCCCAGACACTGTCTACCTCTAAAGTAGTTCTCTGAATGATCTGCAGGGTAACCTTTGGTAAGGGAAGATGATTAATAGCTTTGAAGATTCAACATTATTAACTGAATTCCAAGGCACAAACATTACTGCATTTTCCAGTTGTAAAACCACAAAAACTATGTATGTCTACCTGTGATGATCTTTTCAATCCATTTAAAAGCGGCAGGTAACCTGTTTTTATGTGCCATGTGAATGACACACCTAATGATAAAGGTATATAAATGCCCCAGTCCAAGAAATGACATTCAAACTCAGAACCTTATTACTGTAAGTCACATCTCCTGTCAACATGTCCTACAACTGCTGCTCTGGAAACTTCTCCTCCCGCTCCTTTGGGGGCTACCTGCACTACCCAAGCTCCTCCTGTGGCTCTTCCTTCCCCAGCAACCTGGTCTACAGCCCTGACCTCTGCTCCCCCAGCACCTGCCAGCTGGGCTTCTCTCTCTACAGTGGCTGTCAGGGTACCTGCTGTGAGCCCACCAGCTGCCAGACATCCTATGTGGCTTCCAGCCCGTGTCAGACATCCTGCTACCGCCCGAGGACCTCCTTGCTCTGCAGCCCCTGCCAGACCACTTACTCTGGATCTCTTTGCTTTCGGTCCAGAGGCTTTCCATCATTTGGTTGTGGCTCCCAATCTTTGGGCTTTGGAACCAGTGGCTTCCAAAGAGTGGGTTGTGGCCCCAAGGCTTTCTCATTCCTAAATTATAGATCAAACTTTTATGGCCCAACCTACTTCTCTTCTAGAAGCTGCCAGTCTACTTCTTACCAACCAGCCTGTGGATCTGGCTTCTACTGATTATATGTTTAAAGAACCAGAAATGTAAATGCAATACCTACTATATCAAGATCCATAGTATCTATTGATCTCCTACCCTGTCACTAGCCTACAAATTTGACTTCCACAGTTACCCTCATAGGTACAATTTGAATTCCAGTAACTGGACAATATATTCATTGGAGAAATATGCCAAAATTGCTTTCTTATGATCATACAGACATGCAATAATGGAGTATACATTTTTCTTAATGCATCTCCTATTAATTTTCCCAGGTATAATTGTTTTAAATTTTATGAAGTGGAAAATGTTGTAAGTTTACATAAAAATGTTATATGATATCTGCATATCTGCTTTCGTATTTTTTGTTTACTTTTAATCTTCATAACTAGTTTTAAATATCTGGCCGGGTTTTTTCTGTATCTTGTATTTATCATTTAAAATGTTTTAACTTTTTTGGGGGTGGCTCATTTTAATTACAATGTTTCTATTATGATATCCAATTATAAAACATTAGTAAAATCAAATATTTCTCCAAAATGTATGCATTTAAAAAGATCACCATCTGTTTTTTCTAATTTCAGAATATTACAGGGGTATAAACGTTTGTTTACACAAATTGCTTTTGTACCATTCGAGTCAAAGCTATAAGTGTGACCATCCCCCAGATAGTGTGCATTGCACCCATTAGGCATGAATTTACCCATCCTCTCCTCCCCCTCCCTTCGGCTTGATTTCCGATGAATGTTATTTCTGTATGTTCACATAAGTGTTGATTGTTTAGCTCCAATTTAATAGTGAAGACATATGATGTTTGTTTTTCCATTCTTGTGATACTTCACTTAGAAGAACACTCTCTGGTTCCCTCCAGGTTAATACAAAAGGTGTTAGTTCACCATGTTTTATGGCTGAGTAGTATTCCATTGTATACATTTATTAATCCACTCATATTGGTGGGCACTTGGGCTGTTTTCACCTCTTTGCAATTGTGAATTGTACTTCTATAGACATTCGAGTGCAGATGTCTTTTTTATAGAATGTCTTTTTTTTTTTCCTTTGGGTAAATACGCAGTAGCGGGATTGCTGTATCAAATGGTGGCCAACAAACGTATGAACAAATGCTCAACATCTCTAATCATCAGGCAAATGCAAATCAAAACCACAATGAGATATCACTTAATTCTATTGAGAATGGCTTTTATCAGAAAACCCCAAAACAAAAAATGCTAGTGTGAATGTGGAGAGATAGGAAAACTAATACATTGTTGGTGGGACTGGACACTAGTACAATCTCTACAGAAAGGAGTATGGAGATACCACAATGAACCAAAATTTTTAACTTTAAAGAGTAAAATCATCCAGTTTTCTTTTTGATCTGGCAGAAAATTTTTTATCTTTCCTGTTGACTTAACCATTAATATCTTACATGACAAAGCAAAAGTACAAAGTTTTAAGACTAAAATTCATAACTGTGTCCATTTTTTTTCCACAGGTAATAAGAAAATTCAATGTTTTATGTAAAATAATTATAATTTGCAGAGAATATTAAATTGACTGGACTACATAATTTTGGAAGGATGATTACTCTTCTGAAATATAGTCTAAAATATATGAGAATCTGGAGTGAGGATATCCAGGAAGAAGTTTGATGTTAACTGATGAGTTAGATTTGGTGAGGGATCCAATTCCCCCAGCCTTAATGCCTAGTGAAAAATCAAGTCTCTAAATGAAATCTCTAACATATTTCAGCATTTATTAGCAAGGAGGGCCAATATTTTTTATATAATCAGTTCTATAAATTTGATGAATTGCCAATTTGCTCATTTTTTGAGTTGTTTGATAGCATTTGTTTGAAAAAAATATTTGAAACTATTGCAAATATTCTCTCATTACAGGATTCAGCTAAATATTAAGGCAGTTGATAATGATTGAATCAGCAGTTATGTTCCAAATGTTTCATCATTTAAGAACAACATTATGAAAAGTACAAATGACCTAGATCCTTACACCCAGCGTGACAATATTTCTTGGTTTATTCCTTTTTGTCTCACTGTTCAGTCTGATTTGACAATTGTCTTAAATTTTTTACTTTCTTATTTATAATCAGTGATAATTTTATTAACATAAGTGATGCTTGGTTTAGGAGATCCCCGGTTTACTTTTGCTACGGTTTTATCTAGTAGAGAATATGTTACATGTATCGTGAATGGAGTTTTTTATCTAATTTTGTTAAATCTGAAAGAAGACAGGTGTCCCCTGTTTTTTACCATGTCTTAATAAAATAGAACTGTCACTTTTCCATCTAAGAGAGCACTCAGAGAGATCACTTGATAAAAAAATTACACTCAGATACAAGCAATAGGAGAGCCTACATGTTCAAGTCTTGGTGGGTGGTGATTTGTTGTTCCAACATAGCCAGTAGTTCTATGGCCTGTTGCACAGCCTGCAAGATGTAACAATATCCAACAAGCCAACAGTAGGTGGAGTTAGTGAGAAATCTGAGAATTACTACTTAGGTGTACATGAAGTATGGGCATGAAATTGAGGCTACCACAGAGCAGATAGAGAATAATTTAAATGCTGTCACTATACTGGTTTGGCCATGTATTATAGTGCTTAAATCTACAACTATTTATTTTATTGTTTGGTAAAAGCAAATTCTGTTTTAAAAAAAATCCTTTTAGGAAAAATGAGCCAAAAATAATAGTTTGCTTTTTATGAAGGAAAAAAAAAAAGGAAAGTTCTGAATTTCGACTACTAAAGGAAGTTGATAAGTACATAATCTGTACAACAGTTTGATAACATTTATCAACATAAGTGTAGGTGATATACACTGACCACATGAAAAATAAAAGATATAATTTTACTGAATAAATATCAGTATCTTCTTCAAAAGATAGCAAAATTTTTAAGACTTTCTCCAAAATGATTATTTATCACTAGCAGGTGCAAAAGATATGTCAATATATCTCTCTGATTTATACATTTTCGTTTAGGTCAAATAACTGTTTTAAATCATTTTCACTCATGTTAAGTCCTAAGTTTTCTTGTATATGAACTAAAAGATGGAAATGATAGCTGATAATAGGCCCTTCCATTAGTAGAAGAAAAATATTGCTTAAGATTAAACAAATACAGTTTTATACTGCTATTGTCAAATACTTCAAACGGAAACTGAATTAATTCCGATAATGGTTTGATTTCTTCATCCAGCCCAAAGAATCCAAATAAAGCCATGGAAAATTCATAACGTTCTGGGTCATAATGTTAATATAGAATCATTTAAAAAGTTCAACATTGAAGATAAAATCATTTGTTTTCTCAATAATAATAAAAATTGCAAATTTGGATAAAGGACAAGATCATGGTGAAGACAAGAAACAACCCTATAGAGAAGAAATTCATCTTTTAACCGTGGTAAATACATAACTCAATTTTGCATCCAAATGAGGTACAATATTCTGCCAATAAAAGTGGAATCTGTAATTCAAAAAAATTAAACATTTTTTATATACTCGAAATTATGTCTACACCCATAATATTCCAAAATTTTAAAAAATATTAAATAAATAATGTTGGTAATCAATATTTTTCCTTACTTTATCAATCGCCACTTTCACCATTATGTGTTGTATTATGATTGAGCCATCGTTTTGTTGATTTTTAAGTCATTGTTAGTGTTGCTAAGTCATTATGCTACTGCAAAGCATATGCAAGGATTTTTCTCATGTTTCTTGCTTGAGCTATAGAGTCTTCCATGCTAGATTCTCAATCTTGTTTTCCAGATCCTACACTTCTTCTGCATCCTATCAACTACTCTACTCAAGACCTTCTCCAGGAGTTCTCTCTGTATGCCTCTATCAAAGTGAGAATCTGGTTTACAGAATTAGTGAAATTTCACAAGATTTTGGCAATTTCACTACTCATGTTCGTATTGTTCAGTATTATTAAACGAAGCACTTTATATCTATCATCTTGAATCCTAGAGCTGAATAAGCTAGGTGACACTAGTAATGATAATTAAAATGAATAATACAAGATTTATAATAGCACTCAGAGTTTCTAACAATTTCTTCTTGAGATGCCACCAAATATTTTCCTATCAGTCTGTTATTTGGTATAATAGTTAATACAGGTCAGGAGTGGTGGCTCATGACTCTAAACCCAGCACTTTGGGAAGTTGAGGTGCGAGGATTGCTTGATGCCAGGAATTTGAGACCAGCCTTGGCAACATAGCAAGATCCAATCTCTACAAAAAAATTAGATATTAACCAGATGCGGTGGTGCCCACCTGTAGTGCTAGCTACTTGGCAGGCTGAGGCAGGAGGATTGCTTCAGCCCAGGAGTTTGGAGCTGCAAAAAAGTTAACACAAATGTTTTTTAATTATATTAATTCTCATTCTTCAGAGTTCTTCTCTTAAACTCTAAATTTATTTTTATTTTTACTCTTTATTATAAATATTAGGTTGGTGCAAAAGTAATTGCAGTTTTAGCATTGTTAGGATTTGCTGTTTGATATTGGAATACATTCTTAAATGTAGTTACGTTACACTTCATTTTAATGCACATTCCTCAATTTATGGTTTTTTGCTAATGACTTATTGCTTGCTGTTTATTTTATATTTATTTTAGACTATGAAAATGATGTTAGACAATAAGCAAATTCAAGCGATTTTCTTATTCGAGTTCGAAATGCGTCATGAAGCAGCAGAGAGAGCTTGCAACGTCGACAACACATTTGGCCCAGGAACTGCTATTGAACACACAGTGCAGCGGTGGTTCAAGAAGTTTTGCAAAGGAGATGAGAGCCCTGAAGATGAGGAGTGCAGTGGCTGGCCATCGGTAGTTGACAATGGCCAATTGAGAATGATCATCGAAGCTGACCCACTTACAACTGTGTGAGAAGTTGCTGAATAAGTCAGTATTGCCCATTCTGTGGTCATTTGGCATTTGAAGCAAATTGGAAAGGTGAAAAAGCTCGATAAGTGTGTGCCTCATGAGCTGACCGAAAATCAAAAAAATTGTCGTTTTTAAGTGTTGTCTTCTCTTGTTGTACGCAACAACAAACCATTTCTCAATCAGATTGTGATGTGCAAGGAAAGGTGGATTTTATACAACCAGTGATGACCAGTTGGGTGGTTGAACCAAGAAGCAGCCCCAAAGTACTTCCCAAAGGCAAACTTACACCAAAAAAAGATCATGGTCACTGTTCGGTGGTCTGCTGCCTGTCTGATTCACTAGCTTTCTGAATCCCAGTGAAACCATTACATCTGACAAGTATGCTCAGCAAATTGATGAAATACACTGAAAACTGCAACACCTGCAGCTGGCATTGGTCAATAGAAAGGGCCCAATTCTTCTCCACAACAACGTCCAACCGCATGTCACATAACCAACACTTCAAAAGTTGAACGAATTGGGCTACAAAGTTTTGCCTCATCAGCCATATTCACCTGACCTCTGGCCAACTGACTGCCATTTCTTTAAGCATCTCGACAGGTTTTTGCAGGGAAAACACTTCCACAACCAACAGGATGCAGAAAATGCTTTCCAAGAGTTTGTGGAATCCCAAAGCACAGACTTTTATGCTACAGGAATAAACAAACTTATTTCTTATTGGCAAAAATGTGTTGATTGTAATGGTTCCTGTTTTGATTAATAACGATGTGTTTGAGCCAAGTTATAATGTTTAAAATTCATAGTCCAAAACCTTATTACTCTTGCCCCAATCTAATACTATTCATGATGCTAATGAAATAAGTCCAATAGTAGATTAAGTTTATTAAGATGGAGCAATTTCTGTAGTACCAGAAATATTAAACCCGTTAGTTAACCTAGGAGTTGTATATTAAAAAAATGAAAAGAAAGAGAAGAAAAAAATCAGGAAAGATCAACAAAACAAAATTAATTCAAGAGATTGAATTTGACTAGAATGATCCTTGATCTATAAACTTTGGCCAGTTTCAAACGCTTTTGAGTCTCCATTCCCTCATGACTGAAAGGTCTATAATATACAGTGTTTTTCTTTCTCACAGGGATGTTTGAATAGTAAATGAGAACGATATAGCCGATATTTCCTTGTGCCTGCCCATGTAGTATACTCTAAACTATGATCCCAGGTGTAGCTATAGCAGACAATTTCATGTAGGCTTCAACCATCTTTGCATGGATAGCATCTCCTCTAAAGAATATGCAACATTATTTTACTGCACATGGGCTTTCCCAAGGTCACATCTAGGAACACAGAAGGAGCCCACTGTGATTCTTCCCTTGAACAATTATGAGGTTCCAGGAAATTATACATCTTGGACATTGCTCAACCCATGGAAATAGAAGCTGATGGATAAATGCTTCACCCTGTTGATCTGATCTTGAGGTGGACAATTCTGATAGTCATTCTATATGCTCCTAAAAAGTCCTTGCAAGGATTGAAGTCAAGTTGCTTATCATAAAAACAACTCTAAAGTGTACCTTTCATGAGATTTTCCTCTTTGATTCTTTCTCTATGTATGGGCTCTCATACTTACTTCTTGGGATATTGTGCCAAAAATGTGTCTGCACACAAGCCTTTGACTTTAGCTCTGCTTTAGGGGAAAGGAGGAACCGCACCAAGATTAATGAATATAAATGTTTGTTCAACACTGCTCAGGTGCATTGCCCTTAACCTGATTGAGGTTGAACCTTGGAGAAGTATCAGGAAGTTACCCACAACTCCTGAACCCAGTTACTCTGACCTAAGATTATTGTGATCCTTTTTACACATGTTTGCAGGTGAGGCTTTGGGCTATCCCACTTACGGGAGGCAGGGATCCTGACACGTTCACCAATTAACAAGGAGCAAAGTGTCTGTCTTAGGAGTTGCTTAATACTCATTTTATTGTTGGCTGAAAATTCACACTCAGATACTAGATTTCTGGGTATATTTTTGTCTAAGTGTACAACTCACCTTATAAATTATATGCTATTCTTGTCTGTACTTCTAGTTCATCTACTAATTTCTTTCTTTGTTTTTCTCTATCAGCAGAAATGCATATGCCTCAGTCTTAGGCAATTCTCACTGCTGTTGAGACAAATCTACAAGTGCAAACTATGGTCTTCCATGAAATGATTGTTCTGGATAGGGAACATACCCAGCATCAACAGAAAGCTCAAATCTATCAAATTATATGTTCCCCAAATCCAGTTACTTAGTCATATTTATTTTTACTTAATCCCTCAAATTACTGGATACAAAACCTACAAGCAAAATAATAATGACAATAATGTGAATAATTTATTTGGGTGCCAGATCAAATACATTCATTAGATTAAAATTTTCATTTGCAGTAGCTCTTGGAAGAAAATCAAATAGCATATATTCTATCAATAGTGCAGATACTAGGACATAATGTTAGGTTACTCATTAATTTCAGAGTCTGCCAGAAGTTAATGATGCAAGAAGCTGGTGATGGAAGAGTAAAAGGATAGTGGTAACTCACAAGAAGGAAAACAATAGCTACAATGAGTATGGACTTTGATCTCAATACTAAAAATGATCTAGACACTTAGCAAGTAAATCAATAGAAGTGAGATCCACAGGTTGGTCTGTAACAAGAAGACTGGCGGCTCCTAGAAGCCAAGTAGGATGGGCGGTAGAATCCTGATGCACAGCTCAGAGAAGGGAGGCTGCAGCCTCCATAACCCAGGGGTCTGAAGCTGCTGGATCCACAGCCCAGGGAGTAGCAGCTCCTTGATCCATAGCCCAGGAAGCGGCAGCTGCTGGACCCAAAGCCCAGAGATGGAGAGTAAATCGTCTGGCGGGGACTGCAGAATAAGGAGGTCCTCGGGCGGTAGCAGGACGTCTGGCAGGGGCTGGATGCCACATAGGATGTCTGGAAGCTGGTGGGTTCGTGGCAGTTCTCCCAACAGTCACTGTAGAGAGAGGAGCCTAGCTGGCAGGTGCTGGGGGAGCCG
>CAUYRT010026749.1:0-37622 GCA_963574885.1 Lepilemur ruficaudatus
GCTACTTGGGAGGCTGAGGCAGAAGGATTGCTTGAGCCCAGGAGTTTGAGGTTGCTGTGAGCTAAGCTGACGCCACGGCACTCACTCTAGCCCGGGCAACAGAGTGAGACTCTGTCTCAAAAAAAAACAAAAAACAAAAAAAAAACAGCCTGTTGAATTGAGTCCCCCCAAAAGATATACTGACCCAAAAGATAATGATGAAATCCTAATGCCCAGTACCTCTGAATGTGACCTCATTTGGAAATAGGGTCTTTGCAGATATATCAAGTTAAGATGATACCATGCTGGATTACAGTGGGCCCCAAATCTAATGACTGCTGTCCAAGTAAGAGACATAGACACACAGGGGAAAACACCATGTGAAGACAGAGGCAGAAAACGGAGTGATGCATGTACAAGCCAAGGAATGCCAAGTATTGCCAGTGACTACCAGAAGCGAGGAGGGAGGCGTGAAACATTGTACTTAGAACATCCAGAGGGAATCAATCCTGCTGACAGCTGGATTTTGGATTTATAGTCTGCAAAGCTGATAGAGAACACATTTTTGCTGTTATAATCCACCCAGTTTGTGGTACTTTGTTATGGCAGCCCTAGCAAACTAATACATAACCTATTTACCATCATGTCCAAATGGAATGCTTAGAAAAAGAAAGAAATTTATCAAAAAATATGCAAAACCTCTACAATAAAAGCTACAAACAATTGCTGAGAAACTAATGAGCACATATTAATAAATGAATGACTATCTGGAGTTCTTAGTAGAGATGACTTCTCACAGTTTTCTCAATTATATGTGGAAGCTATACTGTCCCTCCGTCATTTTTAAAAACAGCCTTATTGAGACATAATTCACATACCATACAATTCACCTTTTTAAAGTGTATGATTCAGTGGTTTTTAGAGTCTTCATAGACATGGGCAGCCATCACCCACAGTCAACTTTAGATCATCATCATCATCTCATAAAGCACCCTCTTCCCATATCCCTCCATTCTTACCCTCCTTCAAGCTCCTGGTAACCTGTATATCTACTTTCTGTCTCTGTAGATTCCTTGTTTTGGACATTTCGTATGCATGGAATCATAGAATGTATGGTTTTTGTGCCTGGCTTCTTCACATAATATTAATATTTTCAAGGTTCATCCATGTTGTAGCACGTGTCAGTACTTCGTTCCTTTTTGTGGCTGAATAGCATTCAAATGGTTTAGATAGGACACATTTTGTTTATCCACTTGCCAATTGATAGATTGTTGATTCCAGTTGATTCATCAGTTTGGGTTGTTACCACCTTTTAGCTACAAGAATAATGCTGCTACGAACATTTGTGTACAGATTTTTGTGTGGACTTGTTTTCATTTCTCTTCAGTATATACCTAGGAGTGGAATTGCTGGATCATATGGTAACTCTGTGTCTAATCATTTGAGAAGCTGTCAGACTGTCTTCCACAGTGGCTACACTACATTCCCACCAGCAGTGTATGAGAGTCCTGATTTCTCCACATCCTCCCCAATACTTACTACCTTTTTGTTTTTGTTTTTTTTTTTTGGAAACAGGGTCTCACTTCGTCATCCAGGTTGGAGTGCAGTGGCACAATCATAGCTCACTATAGCCTTGAACTCCTGGGCTCAAGGGATCCTCCTACCTCAGCTTCCCTAGTAGTTAGGACTACAGGTGTGCACCACCATTCCTGGCTAATTTTTTAATTTTTTGTAGAGATGGGGTCTTGCTATGTTACCCAGGCTGGTCTCCAACTTCTGCCTTGGCCTCCCAAAGTGCTGGGATTACCGGCAAGAGCCACCATACCTGGCTGTTTTCTGACTTTTTGATTCTAGCCATCCTAATGGGTGTGAGGTGGTATCTATTGCCAGTTTAACTAGCCTTTCTCTGATGACTAAGGATGTTGAGCATCTTTTCATGTGTTTATTGGTCATTTGTATAAATTCCTTGGAGAAATGTCTATTTTTGCCTATTTTTAAAATTGGGGTGTCTTTTTATTATTGAGTTTTAAGAGTTCCTTATGTATTCTGGATACAAGTCTCTCATCAGATTGGTGAATATCTTTTCCCATTTTGTGGGGTGCTTTTTCACTATTTTGATGATGCCCTTTGAAACATAAATTTTTTATTTTGATGTAATCCAATTTATTTATTTTTTTCTTTTATTGCTTGTGCTTTTGTTGTCATATCTAATGTTAAATCTTTTGCCAAATCCAATATCACGAAGATTGACCCCTGTGTTTTCTTCTAGGAGTTTTATAGTTTTAGCTCTTACATTTGAGTTTTTCACCCATAATTTTTGTACATGGCATGATGCAAGGGTCCAACTTTATTCTTTGCATGTGGAATACCATTGTTCAACCATTTGTTGAAGACTATTCTTTCCCCATGGGATGGTCTTGGCGTCTTTAACAAAATAATTTGATGAGAGGTGTACAGGTTTATTTCTGGACTCTGAAATCTATTCCATTGATACATCTATCCTTGTGCCAGTACTATGCTATCTTGATTACTGTTGCTTTGTAGTAAGTTTTGAAATTGGAATGTGTGAGTCCTCTTATTTTGTTCTTTTTCAGAATTGTTTTGATTATTCTGGGTCCCATACAATTCCATATTAATTTTAGAATCAGTTTATCAATTTCTGCAAAGTCGTCAGTTAGGATTCTGATAAGGATTGTGTTGAATGTGTAGATCAGTTTGGGAAGTATTTCCATCTTAGCAATATTAAGTTTTATGATTCATGAACATGGAATTTTGTCCTTAATATTTAGATCTTTAATTTCTGTCGACAATGTTTTGTAGTTTTCAGAGTAATACTTTTGTACTTTTGTTAAATTTATTCCCCAATATTTTGTTCTTTTTGATGGCATTGTAAATGTAGTTGTTTTCTTAATTTCACTTTTCGATTAACTGCTGCTATGTAGAAATATAATTGATTTTTGCTCTTGACCCTACTGTAGCCTAACTGATTTTGTTTAATTAGGTCTAATAGTTTATTTTAGTGTATTCCTTAGGATTTTCTATATACATGATGATGTCATCTACAAACAGCAATCGATTTACTTCTTTTTCAATCTGGGTATCTTTTATTTCTTTATCTTGCCTAATTGTCTTGGCTAGAACCTCCAGCACAAATGTCAAATAGACACTGTGAGAACAAATATCTTCACCTTGTTCTGATCTTAGAGGGAAAGCATCCAGTCTTTCACCACATTAATTATGATGTTAGCTGAGTTTTTTGTAGATGTTTCTTTAAATCAGGCTTAGGAAGTTTCCATATATACACACTTTCTTGAATATTTTTTTTTTCTTTTGAGACAGAGTCTCACTTTGTTGCCCGGGCTAGAGTGCCATGGTGTCGGCCTAGCTCACAGCAACCTCAAACTCCTGGGCTCAAGCAATCCTTCTGCCTCAGCCTCCCAAGTAGCTGGGACTACAGGCATGCACCATCATGCCTGGCTAATTTTTTCTATGTATTTTTAGTTGGCCAATTCATTTCTTTCTATTTTTAGTAGAGACGGGGTCTCGCTCTTGCTCAGGCTGGTTTCAAACTCCTGACCTTGAGCGATCCTCCCGCCTTGACCTCTCAGAGTGCTAGAATTACAGGCGTGAGCCACTCTTAAATGTTTTTATTGTGAAAAGATGTTGGATTTTGTCAAATACTTTTTCTGCATTTATAGAGATGATGATGTGATTTAAAAATTCTATTAATATGATGTATTACATTATTTGAATTTTGAATGTTGAGCTACCCTTGCATTCCTGGGGTAAATCCCACCTGATCATGGTGTATATTTCTTTTCTTCGGTTGCTGGATTTTGTTTTCTAGCATTTTGTTGAAGATTTTTCCATAAATATTCATAAGAAATAGTAGTCTTCTTGTGATATCTTTGTCTGGTTTTGGTATCAGGGTAATACTGGCTTCACAGAATGAATTGGGAATGTTCCCTCCTCTTCCATTTTTTGAGAAAGTTTGTGAGGAATTGATATTAATTCTTCTCTAACTGTATGGTAAAATTCAGTGGTGAAGAATTCTGGGCTTGAGCTTTTCTTTGTTGGTAGTTGCTTCTGTTTTTTTTTTCTTTCTTTCTTTCTTTTTTTTTTTTTTTGAGACAGGGTCTCACTATATTGTCAATTGTCCAGGTTAGTCTTGAACTCCTGGGTTCAAGTGGATCCTCCTACCTTAGCCTCCCGAGTAGCTGGGAATACAGGCATATGCCAGTATGCCTGGCTAATTAAAAAAAAAAAATTTAGAGTTCCCTTTTTGCCTTTCCACCTTGTTAGGCACCAACTTACAAACAAAGAGCAAGCCTTATCAGACACTGAATTTGTCAGCGCCCTAATCTTAAGACTTCCCATTTTCCAGAACTCTGAGAAATAAACTTCTATTTATAAATTGCCCAGTCTGTGGTATTTTGTTACAGCAGCATAAATGGACAAAGACACCATCAATGTCATCTAATCTGCTGGCACGTAATCATGATAGTGTTCCTTTGTAATCCTTCTTATTTCCATAAGACCAATAGTCATGCACCCTCTTTAATTTCTGATTCTAGTAATTTGAGTCTTTTCTCTCTTTTTCTTTGTTAATCTTGCCAAAGATTTGTCAATTTTGTTGATTTTTTTTAAAGCTTTTGCTTTCATTGATTTTCTCTATTGCTTTTTATTAATTTCTCATCTCATCTTTATGATTTTCCTCCTTCTGCTTGCTCTAGTTTGCTCTTTTTCCAGTGTCTTAAGGTGACAAGTTACTTTACTGAGTTGAGATCTTTCTTCTTAATATAAACATTTAGAAGTTCTGGGCTGTGCAAGTTACTATTTTTCAATAACTTTAGAGATTTTCAGCTATCATTTCTTTGAATATTTTTTCTGTTTCTTTTTCTGCTCTCCTGATACTCCCATTACTGCTTGCCTAATCTCTATCAATCTGTCTTCACATTCACTTATTCTTTCTTCCGCTAGTTAATTCTTAAACTTCAGTTATTGTACTTTTCAAATGCTGTAACTTTCATTTGGTTCTTTTAAAATAATTTCTCTCTTAGTGTGCAGCCGTGCCATACTACTGTTTACTTCTTTAATCATGGTTTCCTTTAGTTCTGTGAACATGTTTATAAAGCTATTTTAAAGTCTTTTTCTGATAAATCCAACATCTGCTCTCTTTCACATGCAGTGTCCATTGCCTGTTTTTAACTTTTTCCCTGCCAGTATATGGGTCATACTTTCCTCTTTCTTTGCATGCTTCTTTCCTTTTTGTTGGAAACTCAACATTTTAGATAATATATTGTTGTAGTTCTGGGTACTGTTTCCCTCTGTACCACCCTCCCACTGGGTCATGTCCATGTTTGCTTATTTGGTGACTGACTGGATTATTTTAGTGACATTTCTCTATTTTTATTTTTTATTTTTCAGAGTGAGGACTCTTTAAGCCCCTCCCCCAGTGTTCAGCCTGTGATGCTATTCCCCAGGGAGGTGCAGCTTTGGGCAAGCCCATAGTCACCCTGGCAAGACAGTGATTTTGGTAGAGCTCTCTTCCTCTCTTTGCCTGACCATATCTATGTGTTAAACCACTAATTGCCAAAAGATTGCTCTATGGTTTTCAACAATGCCTGGGGCATAAATTGCTCAACAAACTAATCCAATCAAATGCTGACACCTCCCCCCAAAAAACCTCCCCAAATGCTGACTCCTTTGATGGAATAGTTTCTGGGGTCACTGTTTGATATTTGTTCTGATCCCAGGATGGCTCCTCCCAATTCCTTTGTTCCCCACTTCTTCCTGCAAACTATCCACCCACAGTTCAGTCTGTATCGTGCGTGTGTGACTCTCTTCCAGCAGGTTTCACAGCCTCTGCAGTTCTTGAGAGCGACTTCCGGCTTGAGTCTCTCCATTCTCTGCATCAGATGATGTTAGTTCCTTTGGGGAAAGGTTAGGAGCTGTTTTATGGCCTGTTTATTTACCCAGGCAAAATCTCTGGGCCAGGACTCAGAGCTGAGGGTGGGGACAACAGCAAGCTTCTCTCTGAGCGACACCATGTTGGAGCTGAGGATCTCAGGTGGGAGCAGTAGCTTGCCTGTCCTGGCATGGAGCCACTGCCTCCTGGGCCAGGGCAAGTGGGAGCCCCACCTCTCAACTGCAGTCTCCTAGGACCTAGCCTCAGCAACAGGTAGCTAGAGGAAGGATGAAGAGCGCTTATGTGGTGTTCTCTCTGCCTGGGTGCTGGAGCTACCAGCAGCCTGGAGTGGAGTCTCACCTTGCTGAGCTGGGAGAGGGACGAAGAGAAAAGTCTAGGTTCAAATATTACAGACTCTTGCCTTCCTTACAAATTTTTGTATTAATAGATGTCCTTGAATTTTTGTCAGTTTTTTTTCAGGCCATTCTCTGTTACACATCCCCCACTCTTAATTTTACGCTTCCCTATCTATGGGAGGAGGGGCAACATAGTCATCAGCTACTTCCTGCTGAAATGGGGGTGATGCTTTAGATGAAAGGTTTATGCTTACGTGTGTCATTGAGAAACTTTGGCAGTATATTTACACAACAGTAGAGAAAAAAATCATAAGCAATAACGATAACAGTGAGGATTGACAAGGCAAAATGCACTGTCGCCTTATAGACGATGTCTGGTCCAAGCTGGGCAGGAAAACACCCTGTAGGTGATCCAAGAGACCAGCTTCTGTAAATTCATGCAAATTCAGAAATCGTATACAGATGACAAATGCAGATCAACAGAAGAGGCGAAAGCCCTGGGGAAATCCACACTAAGGAGTTGTCTCTCCATCCTATAGAAAGAACAAATAATCAAGGAAAGGTTAGCAAAAAAAGAAACCTAACATTTTCATTTTTCCCCTTCCCTAAACAATTACTTTAGATTGCCTAAAGGCTGGCCCCTCCACTAGGGGCTTGGTTCTCTTCTTCCATGGGACCCAAGTTTTCATTTCTGATACTTTTTTTTTTTTGAGACAGAGTCTTACTTTGTTGCCTGGGCTAGAGTACCGTGGCACCAGCCTAGCTCACAGCAACCTCACATTCCTGGGCTCAAGCGATCCTCCTCCTCAGCCTCCTGAGTAGCTGGGACTACAGGCATATGCCACCATGCCCGGCTAATTTTTTCTATATATTTTAGTTGGCCAATTAATTTCTTTCTATTTTTGGTAGAGACAGGGTCTCGCTCTTGCTCAGGCTGGTCTCAAACTCCTGACCTTGAGCGATCCACCCGCCTCGGCTTCCCAGAGTGCTGGGATTACAGGCGTGAGCCACTGCACCTGGCCTATTTCTGATAATTTCAACAAGGTGTGAGCTGTTAGAGGCACTTCATGGGGTCTCTTCCGCTTTTTTGTTTCCAGCTGGGGTGGGGACCTGGAAGAGGCAGACTCACACATAGTGGTTACTCCCCGGTGCTCACTTGGCATATTGCTTTACCTTGCTTTTTATTCATGGTTATATTACCATACTTACCTCGGGGTGCTAAGAAGGGTCTCTCATAAATTATCTCTTACGGGCTTAACTTAAGCCTGCTTCTGAGGGACATCCTTATTCAGAGGGGTACAAACAGCAATACCATATTCTAATTTTCTGCATTGATTTTAGAATGTATGTAATTTTTATTCTAGATGTAGGACTTCGCTTACTTGCTGGGTTATCTCCGATTCAAAAGTGTGTCCATGGAGGAGGGGAGCCTATGAACGTCTTGACGACCTGTGGGATCACTGAGTAGACCAGGTTCCCACTGAGGCTCCACTCAAGTTCATGGGTGACCACAGGACATTGTGCAGTAGATCCAGGTGCAGACCATAGGAAACAACACTGCCATGGAGTAGTCACCTTGTGAAATGTCCAGGGCTCCCTGGGCTCCTGGGTCCTGTTGACAATGGGGCTGTCTAAGCCTGTCTGCCTCCGTTGGTTTCCAAGTCCCTTCCTTCTTGGCCTCAGATTTCTGCAGCCCGGCCATGCTGCTGTGGTGCTTGTTGACATCCTTGCTGTGGGACGGGGAGCTGCTGAGCTGTCTCTGCAGCTGCCTGTCCATGGCATCCATCACCAGCATGCCATTCTCCACCTGCTAGGCCTCTTTCCCTGGACTGCTGATGTCCATCATCCCGTCGTCCTCTGAAGCTTGTTCCTGCTCTGTGCTGGTGTACATGCACAGGAATTTGGCAAAGGCCCTGTCCCAGGCCAGCAGCTCCTGGTAGGAGCCTATTTGGAGCTTTAGACACTCTCTCCATTCCCAGACTGAGAAGATATCTACTGATAAGGAGTGAAAGTGTCAATCATCAGAAGGGTTAGGCCCACTACCTGTTTGGCTCCCTATGCAGTGGGTCGCCTTTCTGTCCATGGACCATCTCGAGCATCTAAATAGTTTATTGCACACAGGATCTTCCCAAATGAAGCCTCACCAAATCCGTTAAGGCAAGCACACAAACAGTCCATTATAAATGGGGTTTTCCCAAATGAGGTTCTCCAAATCCATTAAGGCATCACACGTCTAATGTGTGTGGGTGCCTCAAAAGAGGCCACACCAAAGCTTCAAGTAGGAGAACGAGGTCATGAGAATTCTGTGTCTTCTTAGCACTGCCCTGCCAAATGGCAGAGTCCTAGGCTTTAGCTTTAAAGGGGGTCTAAATCTAGCTGGGGTATCAAGGCACAGAGAACAGATCACCTCCAGTGGCTTTCAGAGAACAGATCACCTCCTGTGGTCTTCTTAGTGGCTCTACCAGTGGCCTGACTTCTTTTTGCCATGTTGGCCACCTCCTTGGGCTAAGCCACGGCCTGTATCACAGCCATTATTTCAGTGGCATGCTTGACATTCTTATCTCCTGCTGTCAGGAGACTCCGTTTCTTTCAAATGGCACTATGAGCAGGTACAATCATAAGAACATATTTAGATGTTTATCTTTTTCATCTTGATAACTGCAACTCAGCTTCCTGGGCTGAAGTCCCTGGTGGCGGCACCACTGCTGTGATCACTGCATATCAGTCCTTCGCTGTCCATAAAGCTGTTCCACCAGTGAGAAAATTCCAACCCTGTTCTGGCATCGGCTGAACTGACAGATCCATCCTGCTAGAATACAGTCGCCAGAACCTCTACACAGTCGCGTTGTAAAGGGAAAAGGGTGGCAGGATTGAGAATAGACAAAGTCTTTAATAACAATCTATCAGGGGAGGTTCTATCTATCAATCTATCAAGGTTAATTGTATCAACCTTGGGGGTATAAAGGGCTTCTCGGTGGCCATCTTGCCTGGAGGAATTTAAAGCACCCAGCTCCAGGGACTGCCGGCCGCTCTGCTGAGTGCAGGGGTTCCAAAGCCACACCACCAATATCGCTCTTTTCTTAGGACAATTTTTTAGCTATCGGAAGTGTCAACCACTGAAGGCTTCAAAGTTGTTCTTTAAACCTCAAAAAAAGCTGTGCCCAATCTTGTCTGACATCTGCCCTGCCAAGTGTCCATGATGCTAGGCCCCGAGGGAGGTGAAGGTTTTGTGGCCAAGCTCCGTGGCCTGCCCTGGTCCTGCTCTATTGAGGACGTGCAGAACTTCCTCTCTGACTGCACGATTCCTGGTGGGACCGCAGGCGTTCATTTCATCTGCACTAGAGAGGGCAGGCAGAGTGGTGAGGCTTTTGCTGAACTTAAATCAGAAGACGATGTAAAAATGGCCCTGGAAAAAGACAGGGAAAGCACGGGTCACCAGTACATCGAGGTGTTCAAGTCCCACAGAAGCGAGATGGATTGGGTGCTGAAGTGCAGCGGTCCCAACAGTGCCGACAGCGCCAACGATGGCTTCGTCCATCTTCGAGGATTCTCATTTGAATGCACAAAAGAAGAAATTGTCCATTTCTTCTCAGGGTTGGAAATTGTGCCAAATGGGACCACATTGCCTGTGGACCCTGAGGGCAAGATAACACGGGAAGGTTCTGTGCAGTTCGCCTCACAGGAGTTAGCTGAGAAGGCTCTGGGGAAGCACAAGGAGAGGATAGGGCACAGGCATGTCGAAGTGTTCAAGAGCAGTCAGGAGGCAGTCAGGAGGAAGTCAGGTCTTACTCAGATCCCCCTCTGAAGTTTATGTCTGTGCAGAGGCCGGGGCTCTGTGACTGCCCTGGCACAGCTAGGGGATACATTGGCATCGTGAAGCAAGTGGGCCGGGAGAGGATGCGGCCCGGCGCCTGCAGTGCGGGCCACGGCGGCTACGAAGAGTACAGCGGCCTCAGCGATGGCTTCGCCACCGACCTGTGTGGGAGAGACCTCGGCTACTGTCTCTCAGGCATGTATGGCCACAGAGACAGAGACAGCGAGTTCACAGTGCAGAGCACCACCGGGCACTGCGTCCACGAGAGGGCTTCCTTACAAAGCAACCGAGAGTGACATTTACAATTTCCTCTCTCCGCTCCACCCCATGAGAGTGCATACTGAGACTGGTCCAGATGGAAGAGTGACCGGCGGAGCAGACGTGGAGTGTGCCACTCACGAAGAGGTTGTGGTGGCTATGGCCAAAGATAGGGCCAACATACAGCACAGATACATAGAACTCTTCTTGAACTCGACAACAGGGCCAGCAATGGGGCGTACGGCAGCCAGGTGATGCAAGGCCTGGGTATCAGCAGCCCGGGCCACTTACAGCGGCCTGGTGCGTCAATCAGTGGGTGGCTGCTACGGGGCTGCTGACAGTGGTCAGAACAGCGTGCACGGACACGATTAGTTCTATAGGAATGTCGAAGTTTTTACAATCAAATCTTCACAGGCAGCCAACAAGCAATGAATGAAGAGCGGTTATAACTCTAGAGGAAGCTGTGGGACCCATTTGGCACCATGAGTTTGTGAAATCTGGATTAAAAAAAATTACCTCTTCAGTGTTTTCTCATGCAGACTTTTCTTCTAGCATGTGATATTGAGTAAACTAAAACTATTTTCAGCTTTTCTCAGTTGACATTTTGGTGGTGTACTTCAGAGTGACGTTGTCCAAGTTTAAGCAGTTTCCGTATGTTAAATACGGACCTTCGCCACCACATCGCAGTGAACACACGGCGGAGACGTGCTTTTCTGAAAATCTCAAAGGTGCTAACTCCCTGACTCAAAAAGAAATATTTCTCACGTTTGTTCATTCTAGTTTATATTTTCATTTAAGCTTTTTAAGAGTTAGTTTTGAGAATTGAGACACAAAACTAATACTGTAGGAATTGGTGAGGCCTTGACTTAAAACTTTCTTTGTACTGTGATTTCCTTTTGGGTGTATCTTGCTAAGTGAAACTTGTTAAAATTTGCTAACTAAAATTTTTCTTAAAATAAAGATTTTTTTCACAATGACTGGCACAAGATTATCTACTCAGCAAAAGGTAGCAAAATGGGTTGTTGAATTCATTTTATTCCTAATGTATTTTAATGTGAATTTTAAAATTTTGTACATCAAATCTATGATCTTCCTTATATTCTTACAATGAGGCTCAATAAAAGTTTTATAAAAATGTTTAAAAAACCCAATTTATCAAGGAGGCCATCTTCTCACAATATTGCTCAGTGGCTTTGAGAAGTATGCCAAAGGCCTTGGGATGCCTCTCAGACTTTATACTAAAGTTTTAAGCCTCATTCCTTGTTTTTCTCCATACAAGGGCTTTACCATCAAGTTCGGAGTCTGGGATCCAGATACCATTCCTAGGAACCCCAGATAAGTTAATGTAAGTTGGCAGATCTCTCCGATTGCCTGTTCACAAATGCCCTGCTAAGCTTTCATCAAACAGGGCAGGAGGGCCCTTTTAAAACTCCTAACACAGTCTAACAGCACTGTAAAGCCACTCCAGTCCCAGCATCGCATCATTTAAACGTTACTGAATACCATTCAAGTTGTCAGTCGCAGAGCTGCCTCACTGCTGTCTGGCCCCGCCCCTGTTGCGCTCTACCTGGTGCCAGGGTCAGGGCTGCAGAGGGAGGAAGGAGATCCCAGACTGCTTCTGTCCCTGTGGCTTGGCACCAATCCAATCCCCACTGTCAATCTTTGCCAGGGCTCCTGTGGGGATGTTTGGAGGCAGGGGCTCCAGGCCCCTCCTTCACCCTCTGAGTCCTGGACTTGGAAAACTTTTTCTCTCCTGGGGATTTCTTAATCTGGAGTCCTTTGTAACTTTTGGGCAAGGTTCTTTCTGATGTCATTTCTTTTTACAAAAAGCATACTAACCATACATAATTTGTCCCTTTCTGATTATGGAACGCTCCCTGGCCAAACTGAGTTTTCTGCCTAGAAGTTGATATGATTCCTAATCTGAGTTACAATTTAGTGGGCATGTGACTGAAGAGGACCTCCCCGACTCCTCACAGCAGTAGCGGTCTCTCCACAGGCTGGAACTCAGGCTGTCCACCCTTCTCCCGCGCAACAATGAGCTGCGGCTCTCCCAAGATCATGCACAGGCCGCATTTGCCACCCACACAGGCGCAGAAAACACGGGGGATCCCTGAGCCCACCTTCGTCATGTCAGCCACAGATGGCCTGCACGGCGCTGGCGGTGGCATGTAAATAAGAAGAAATTTTCTTTCTGAAGTGCCCTGCTCCTGCTCTAGGCAAACACCAAAGGCAGACAGGAATTCTGCCCGGCACAATACACAGTTGCAAGCACTTGCGCCTGGCCAGCGGGAGGGCGGTCAGGCTGCAAGGCATTTCCTCCTCCGCCCTCTCCGTTTCCCCTCCCTCGGTGTCAAAATGGCTGTGGTGGGTGTTAGATGCCCCAGGCCAGACCTCGCACTGGGCCGTTTCCCAACTGGCTACCAGCCTCTGGCAGGGGCAGATCAGAGCCTGTGGCACCTTCCCACAGATCAGCTACGGGCACACCGGCTGCTCCCCTGACCCCCTCCCAGGGAGTCGGTGTACCTCCCTGCCCAGTTGTGTGAGCGCCTGGGGGCAACAGGTGCTGTCGCCCCCAGTCCCCTTGGCGCAGGTCATGCCCACCAGTTCCCCCTTCTGCTGGGGAAATTTATCTGTTTAACTAAACCATTAACTTTATCTCAGGCCTTTAAGATCACATTAGGTCATTAAATATGAAACGTCCAACCTTGAATAATTCAGACATTTCCTACCCAACAACCCAACACATACAGGATCTTGTCCCATTTACCTGACCTTTGACAAAATAACTTCAGGTACAAGACAGTACAATTTAACACCCATCCATTTAACAGCCACTTTCCCTCACACTCTAGCACATACATTGGATTACAATAAAACCACTTTCCTTAGACATAGGTTCGCAGCTGTAAGTTAACCATCCAGCCAAAATTTTTCCCAAGGGACTTTTAGACGGAACTTTCCTATGTTGCAATAAAACTTTACAAACACAGACAATACAGAGAATTCTCAACACAAAATGCCAGGCCTATCAAACAAATGGATATCCAAAGAGGAAAAACACCACCACAAGTAGAAGGTTCAAAAACCCTCCCCAAATGGGTGGTCTAATACCCCCATTCCCTGGGAAACCTCCCCCCAATGGTGGCCTAGCCTCCCCCATTCCCTGGGAACCACAAAAGAGCTCAATCCAAACCAGGTCCCCAGGCCCACAAAACCACTACATTTCCACCCACAAATGGCACCTCTAAACCAACAGGGAGGTCTGAAACCACCCCTGCCCACAAACCGGTGGAAACAGGGCCTCAGTATCCCAGGGGGCTTTACTTACAAATGGCCATGGCTGTCCTGATGCTTCCCAAATCTGTTTCCTACCCCTCAATTCAAGTTGTGGGGGAGTCTGCATCTACTTTGGGAGGACAGAGATAGGAGTTCCCTCAGCTAAAACACTCTCTGGCAGCTGCTGGGATCCTGTACTCTCTCACCCCAAAAAGAAGCTGCTCCTCCCAGTGAAGACCCACGGCTTGGCCCAGGGCTGCTCCACTGTTCCGGGATGCCATTTCACCAGCCAGGGACACCAAAATCTGTTACTGAAAGTTTGGCACTTGTCCATGAGGCCAAATCAAAGAACAAGGACAAGTGGTTTGAGGGGAAGGAAAGAGAAGTTTTATTACTTTGCCAGCAAATGAGGAAAAATGGTAGACTTTCTTGCTCAAAATCCAAATTTCCTGCACATAAGCAGAAATACAGAGCTTTTAAAGGAGGGCCCTTCACTTCTAGGCTATTGTGGTTAACTATTCTAATAGTTCCATCTCTGCCAAAGACAAAGCCCCACCGGGGCCCACCTTGGGGGGCTGGTGCCAGCCTGGGATATAGGAACAGAAGGCCTTCTCTCTGCTCCTCCCAACCACTGGCCTGAGGCGGGGATGCAAGTTTCAGTTCTCAAAAAGAGTGGAGGAGGTTTCAAAGAGACAGAAAACATTTTTGCCAGTTTTTTTTCCCCAGGCCATTCCCTGTTACATATTCCCCACTCTCAATTTTACGTGTCCATATCTATGGGCAGAGGGGTGACTGCTATGTTACACTTATGTGGTGTTCTCTCTGCCTGGGTGGTGGCAGGAGAGGGAGCTGCCAGCAGCCTGGAGTGGACTCTCACCTTGCTGAGCTGGGAGAGGGAGGAAGAGAAAATTCTTGGTTCAAATATCACAGACTCTTGCCTTCCTTACAAAGTTTTTTTTTTTGAGACAGAGTCTCGCTCTGTTGCCCAGGCTACAGTGAGTGCTGTGGCATCAGCCTAGCTCACAGCAACCTCAAACTCCTGGGCTCAAGAGATCCTCCTGCCTCAGCCTCCCAAGTAGCTGGGACTACAGGCATGCGCCACCATGCCTGGCTAATTTTTTCTATATATTTTTTAGTTGGCCAATTAATTTCTTTCTATTTTTAGTAGAGCGGGGTCTCGCTCTTGCTCAGGCTGGTTTCGAACTCCTGACCTTGAGTGATCCACCCGCCTTGGCCTCCCAGAGTGCTAGGATTACAGGCGTGAGCCACCGTGCCCAGCCCCTTACAAATTTTTGTAGATGTCTTTGAATAGAAGTTTCTTCATTTACTGTTTGCATTTAGGGCCATTTCCAGAGGCTTTAAATGGTTATTTTTTTCCTTCAAATTCTTTTATAATCTATATTTATCAAAACTTTATAAAATGCATATAATTATGCTAATAACATTTTCTATTATATAATTTGCAGAAGTCATATATTTGAATGGTATAATAGATCACATAATTCTATCAAAAATAATCCTTGGTTTTTTAATTAATTTATTTATTCCTTTTATTTCAGGATATTATGAGGGTACAAACATTTTGATTACATTTTATGTCTTTGCCTCACCCATGCGAGGATTAGAGGCATGCCCTTCCCCTCTACAATGCTCACCGTGTCCATTAGTTGTGAGTTTACCACCCTCAACCTCTTAATGCCTGGAGAATATTAGTACCATGTGAACCCCATAGTGTTGATCAGTCAGTGCCAATTTGATGGCAAGTACATGTGGAGCCTATTCTTTCGATCTTGTGATACGTCACTTCAGATAATGGGCTCAAGCTCTAGCAAGGAAAATATAAGAGGTGCTAGATCACTGTCATTTCTTATACTTCAGTAATATTCCATTCCAAAATTTTAATAATCCACTCATGAATTGACGGGCACTTGGGTTGTTTCCACATCCTTGCAGTAGTGAATTGTCTACCCAAAAGAGCATAAGACATTCTGAAATAAAGACATCTGCACCCGAATGTTTATGGCAGCACAATTCACTATTTACTCTTTTAAACTCTCATTGACATGTATTACACACACAGAGAAGTACACAAATTATAGTGTGTACAGCTCAGTGATGACTGTTCATACAGCCACGTCCAGACGAAGACACAGACCAACATCCCAGAAGTCTCCACTTCGTTCCCTCCCAGTTATTACCACCTTTCAAAGGGAATCGTTGCTTTGATTTCTGTCATCATAAATGTGTTTTACCTGTGATTGAGCTTTATGTAAGTGAAATCAAGTAGCACATATTACTTTGTCTCACCATTATATCTGTGAGATTTATCGTGTTTCATGCAGCTACAGTTTACCATTCTGTTGTTGGTGGGTATCTGCACTGTTTGAAGTTTTTGGAAAAACTGCTATGAGCAGCCTCGGGCTACATTTAATAACTTGTAAAGTATTTATATACTCAACTTTAGTCAATATTGTAAGATTGTTTTCCAAAGCAGTTGTTCTAATTTACATTCTAACCAGTAGTGAATGTATTTTCCCTTTGCTCCATATCCTTACCGATTCTTGGGATCATCTGTGTTTTTTGGTTTGTTGGTTTGTTTGCCTTTTTGTAGTGGATGGATGGTGGCATTCAACTGTGGCTTTATTTTTTATTTCCTTCATGACTATTGATGTTGAAATCTTTTACATAGGTTTACTGGTCATTTAGTTATCCTCCTTTGTAAGGACCAGTTCAAACCTTATTGATTTTATAAAATGTGAGTTTTCTTCTTTTCTTATTCTTTGTTGGATATAAATGTATATTTTCTCACTCTGTAACTTGCCTTTTCTCCCACCTAATGGTTTCATTTAATGAACCAAATTTTCTAATATTAATGGAGTTCAATTATCAATCTTTTTCATTAAGATTAGTGCTTCTTACAGCTAATTTAAAAATTCTTTGGCTACCCCAAAGTCATAAAGATATTATATCTTTTACCCTAAAAGTATTATTTTATTATTTAAATGGCTCTAATTCCACCTGGAATTGATTTTGTATTTGGTGTGAGATAGATAGGTTTATTGTTTTCCTACACAGATACACAATTAAGCAGCATCATTTATTGAAAGCAACTTTCTCTACTACATAGCACAGGCATCTTTGTCTTAAGTCAGGTCAGTTTATGTGCTATTTATTCTGTTTCATTAGTCCTTTGTTTGTCCTTGGGTAAATGCAACTCTTTCCACAAGTGAGAATTTGCTAAAAGTCTTGATGCTAATTATATCCTCTAACAATGTTCTTTTCCTAAAACTTGTATTCATTCTTGGCTCTCTCTTTTCTACAAGTAGAACAAAGCTCATTAATTTACACACCGCAGAAATTTTTATTGAGATTGTATTAAATTGGCAGTTTTATTTCAGAAGTGACAAGTTTAGAATATAGAGTCATCTTCATTTAGTAATTTTCCTTAATTTATCTCGCTAATATTTTTTCTTGGTATAGAAGTCTTAAGCAAGTTTCTTGGGAGTTTTTTGATACATAGTATCCTTTCAAAATTGCATTTCTTATTTATTGTTTGTAAGTACAAAATGCAACTGATTTCTATATGTCAACATTTAATCCATTCACCTTTCTAAGCTCACATATTTACTCTTTTTCTAATATTCTTTTGCATTTTCTATGAACTATATATAAATGTGAATAATGATGATGCTATTTTTTGCTTCTGAAACCTATGCCTTTTATTTCTTATTCTGTAATCACTAAGCTCCCTCCAATGAAATATTGACTAGAGGTGAGTTAGAAGTATTTTCTATCTTATTCTTAGTTTCACAGGGAAATTTTACAATGTATCACCATTACATAGGATGTTTGCTGTAGATATCTTCATCCTATTAAGATCTCTGTTTGGTAGATATCTTCATCCTATTAAGTTCTCTTCTATTCCTAGTCTACTAATTATTTTTTAAATTATGGATAGTTGGTGAATTTTGCTCAATATTTTTGCATCTATTAGTGCAATTATGTAATTTTTCTCCCATACCTTGTCAGTGTAAATAATTACATTGATTCATCTTTAAAAGCTGAGCCTCCTTTGAATTTGTAGAATAAATCAACTCTGTCATGATTTCTTTTTTATGTGACTGAATTCAATGCTTAATTTAATTTTTTTCCTCTCTGTTTTGAGATTGTCCCATTCTTTCTTCATTTTTAAGACTCCAATTACCTGAATATGAAATCTTTCATCATTTTTGAAGCATGCAACAGAATTTGGATTAATAGTTCCTCAGATGTATTACTGAAATTCACCTTTCAACTCAAAATACTTTGCTGAGAGCTCTCCCACTACCATAAATCCAGATTTCTGTATGTATGAAAAGGTGTATATGTTTTTTGTCCAGGTTTTCATATATTTTTTAAATTCTTAAGTGAACTGATTATTCTTTAATAAAGTCAATCATTTTATACCATCATGCAGACATTTTAGTTTCAATTTCCTCTTTAAGTATTTTTGACACCAACCAGCACTTTTTTGTGAATAAAGCAGTTTATTATGACAATGTCAACATTTTATTTTATAACAACAGGGACAAACTCTCATGGAGCCAACCACTGATGGGATAACATCAATAAAGAAGCCAAGACAGTTCCACCTGGGCAGAATTTTCTAGATATGAAGACAAAACAATAAATATATGTTGACATTTTCTTGTTTTAGATAGTACTTTTGCAGCAGAAATACATTGTTCATGAATTTCACCAACATTTACAACTTTTACGAATGCTAGAGCTTGACATTTAATGGTGAAATCTGTTAACTCATCAACCTGAATGGAGAAACTGTTGTTTTTCCATTTATTGCCCTCAAATCTCTTAAGCTTCAGGTGACATGTCTTTAATATTTCAACATGTCATACTGTTAGAGTGTGGGTTCTCCAACTTATATAGCTGCGTTTTGACCTATCATTTCATCACTACAATTTTAACAGCTGGCATCATTATGTTCTCACCAACTGTTTGACTTTTCCTTTTTTGGAAAATAATCCCTGCTACTAAATAACTAAAGTCTTAGGTCTTTTTATTGAATACAATTAGTTTTTTTTTTTTTTTTAACAAAGCCTTTACTGAGTTTGTTTGAAAATTCCAATAACCATTTTTAGCACCTTCATTTGTTCAGAAAATGTGATTTATATCAAAGTGTCTCTTTAAATTTGTTAGAGATATTGCTTCATTTAGAAATTGTTTACGACAAATTATGAATAATGGGAAAGGACAGGTTGGATTGTCAGTTCATGTAAAAATAATGGATAATTAGCTTTCTTGGTAAAGGCAGGTTCTGTTGGCTTTGCTGTAGTTCTTGCTTTTTTTCTTAGTTGTTCTGGTACATCTACCTGAAAATGATGTTGAAGATTGCAATTGTTTATTACCAAACTTGACAAAATATGCATAGACTCATGCCTGGAATCTTCTTGTATCTCACAATTCATGGTCAGAAAATACCATATTGGGCTCACAAAAGTGTTTGTAGACAGAAATAGTAACAATATAAAATGGATGGTAAATAACTAAAAAAACAAATTCACAAAAATTATTTAAACTTAACAACTCTCCCAACCTATACTATGTATGTTTCCCAACACTTACAATAATAGCAAAGTGGCAGAGAACTCCTGATTCATGGTACATAAAAATTTTCTTTTTAGAATGAAACATTTTCTATGATACAAGTATGACTTACTGCTCCTATAATTTAATAGGTGTTGAAGAGAAGGTTCAAAGGTAGTTTAGTAATGGGAAGCTGACTTATCACTCTCCTATCCTCCTTCTTCTCAGCAGAGCACTCACCAGTTTTCAGGGTTCCTCGACCCTCATACCTGCCCCCAACCTGATGTCAATACCTGAGAACATACGAAAAAGACACAACCAAATGACTATGTCCTCCTACAGTGTACTGCTATATGGGGCAGTATATGAAGGTACTATCACTCTGAACTCTATCACTGTACACCACACAGAGTTCAAAATCATTTCCTATCAGTCATGATCTCTCTCAGAACACCTAATGTCATCTCATAAAACCTAAGGATTTTGTGAAGTACTGGCTGAAAAACCAAAAATTCTATATCTCAGCCACAGCAACCCTAACTGTTGAAACAATGAAGTCACAGTGCGTTTGGGGGGTTTCTTTGTTTGTTGGACTTCACAACATTATGGAGTACAAATGTTTTGGTCCCATAAATTGCCTTTGCACCACCCAAGTTAAAGCTACAAGCATGCCCATCCCCCAGACAGCACACACCGCACCCATCAGGTGTGAATTTACCCATCCCCTCCTCCACCCTCCCACCTGCCCAACACCTGATAAATGTTACTTCCATATGTGCACACAAGTGTTGACCGATTGGTACCCATTTAATGGTGAGTACATGTGTTTGTTTTTCCATTCTTGTGATACTTCACTAAGAGGAATGGTCTCCAGTTCCATTCAGGATAATATAAGAGGTATTAGTTCACCATTTTTTTTATGGCTGAGTAGTACTCATGGTATACCACATTTTGTTAATCTATTCATGTATTGATGGGCACTTGGGTTGTTTCCACATCTTTGCAATTGTGTATTGTGCTGCTATAATCATTCAGGGGCAGGTGTCTTTTTTTTTTTTTTTGTAAAATATCTTTTTTTCCTTTGAGTAAATACCCAGTAGTGGGACTGCTGGATAAAATGGTAGGTCTACTTTTAGTTCTTTGAGGTTTCTCCATACTCCTTTCCATAGAAGTTGTACTGGTTTGCAGTCCCACCAGCAGTGTATGAGTGTTATATTACTGGTGAAACTGTCTTGTAAAATGTGAAGAAATTGCCCAGCAGGAGATAAGCAGTCTTCTGAATACTGGTCTTGTAAAATCTAGGAATAGCGATGTTCATATTAGTTCAAATCTTACGATACTGTCAGTATTTCTATCATTGTTGTTGACATAGGTATTTTCGAAAAATCCTCTACACTTCCTTAGTGTCCCTCACCACCAGATAAGCTGCAAATGGAGTATAAATTGCACTAATCAAGACAGAGTAAAAGGCATATATCTGAATCTTTCCTGTAGTTTTCTAAAAATGCCAACTTCAGAGGTAAAATGGGATTCAGTTAATGTGATTAGTTTCCCCGTGTTGATTACCAGAAACTGGGTGGCTTAAAACAAGAGAAATTTATTCTCTCTTGGTTCTGGGGGTGAGAAGTCTGAAATCAAAATGTGGCACCATCGTGCTCCCTTTGAAACGCCTGAGGGGAGACTACGTTTCTTGTCCTTTGCAGCTTCTGGTGGCTCCAGGTGTTCCTGGACTTGTGAAAAGACACCTCACTCCAGTCTCTCGTCCATCCTCATATCACCACCTCCTCTTCTCTGCATCTGTTTGGTCCTGCGCTTCTCATTCTAATCTCCCTCTATCTTATAAAGACGCGTGTGATTGCATTTAAGGATCAACTATATATAATCCAGAAGCCTCTCTTCGCAAGAGCCTTAACTTAATCACACACACAAACATTACTCATCCAGTAAGGTAATAATCACAGGGTCAAGAGATTAGAATGCGCACAGGTATTTTTTGCAGGGGTGGGGAGAGAGTTGGCACCATCCAGCTCACTACAACGTGCCCTTGGTCATCCAAAATTTACATCTGTCCCACATGCAAAATGCATTCGCCCCAACCCAACTTCCTTTAAATGCTCAGCCTATTAAAGCATCAATACTAAGTCCAAAATCTCATCTAAATATCATGAGTTTGAAGTTCCTAAATCTCATCTAAGTCATCCCAATCAGGTATGGGTAGGACTCTGCCTAGGATCCAGTCTCAAGCAAAATTTTTCTCCATATGTGGACCTGTAAAACCAGAAAGAAATTACTTGCAAAAGGCAGCGGTAGGACAGGACTAAGGTACTGGTCACAGGTATTCCCATTTTTAAAAGCAGACAATGAAGTAATAAGGGGGTATCCATCCCAAGCAAGTCCTAAATTCGGCAGGGGAAATTCCATTAGATTTCAAGGACCCCATAGTTCCCTGTGACTTAAGGCTCCATTATCCAGGTCTCTGGCTCTGGCCTCAGGGCCCTTGGTTCTGCCACTCTGGTGGGAGGTGTTTTGGTCATGGGGGCAGATCCCTCATGCATGGCTCGGAGCCCTCCCCGGGATGATGAGTGGTAATGAATGGGTTCTCACTTTGTTAGTTCATGTGAGAGCTGGTTGTTTAAAGGAGCCTGACACCACCTTCCCCCTCTCTTGCTCCCTCTCTCACCATGGACACACCTGCTCCCCCTTTACCTTCTACCTTGATTGGCAGCTCCCTGGACCCCTCACCAGAAGCAGATGCTGGCACCACGCTTGGACAGTCTGCAGAACCGTGGCCCAAATAAATTACTTTCTTTATAAATTACCCAGCCTCATGTATTTCCTTTATAGCGACACAAAATGGACTAGCACACCATGTTTCTGATGATATCACTTCTCAGAAATCATTGACCCACTAGTCAAGAGGGTCTTCCAATTCCTCCTAGAAAATAACTTAGTCCTGACTTCCCCTGAAATGATAGAATATATCTATGAGTATATGCCTAATTTTTTCTGCAAAAAATTTCCCATTCATACCCTTGGCCTTGTCTTCATAGCATGCTTTCCTAATAGTTAAATCTCCTAATTTTCTCATTTTTTTTTTTGCAATATAAATAGACTAGCAATTGACCAAATCGTTAAGCACTGTTCCTTTTTGCTTAACAATGCTGAGAGCTATTTTCCTCACCCAAACCAATTCTCTGATTCTCTGACACCACCCGGATGTCCTACAATTCAATCCCATTCTGACACTAACCACCCAGAATTAGCATCAGACCTCACACATATAAGGACTTAGTCCCACCAGACTACCCTCACTTCCGTCACTACTCGCAAGCATCAGCCCTCAGTTTATGCACAGCGACTTGGCTACAGAAGTTCCCATAACTCACCCCTCAGGTTAGAAAGTTTGCTGGAATGGCTCATAGAACTTACAAAAATGCTATACTTGCTATTATAGTTTGTTATAAAGGGTATAAATGAACATCCAGATGAAGGTTACATTAGGCAGGGTCTGGAAGAGCGCCGTGCTCAGGACCCTGTGTTCCTGTGAAGTCGAGGTGTACCACCCCCCAGCACGTGAGTGTGCTCACCAACTCAGAAGCTCCCCAGACCCTGTTGATGAGGGTTTTTCTTTTGGTTTAATTATGTAGGCATGATTGTGGGCACTGGTGATTAACTCATTCTCCACCCCCTCTACACTCCTTAGAGATTTGGCGGGGGGGGGGGGGGGGGGGCTGGAAGTTCTAAGCTTCTAATCAAGGCTTGTTCTTTCTAGTAACCCTTTCTAGTGACTCTATCCTAAAACTCTCTAAGGACCTGCCAATATTTGTCTCATTAGAACAAAGGAGCCTCTTACCACCCTTATCACTCAGAAAATTCCAAGGCTTTTAAGAGTTCTGTGGCAGAAACAAAGCCCAAACATTTCTTTTTTTAATCACACCATAAGTTCTTTGAAGCAGAATATAAGATATAAAGAATCATCCTGTCTCCACTGTAAAGTTTGTCTTTCTGAGATTTATGTTATATGTTTTCCAGATGCAAATGTTTCAATTTTAACAATGCAGGAGGAAGATAGAACTCAGTCAATTCTTTTGAAATCCCCTGGAAAATACCCTGAAGACCACCATCTTTGTGTTAACACATCATAAAGCAACACATATTAAAATTATTTGGTTCATAGTGTACAGTAGAGATTTCATATTTTAACCATTTTATGAAATGAAAAAATATCTGAAAATCTCATCATGACAACATAATTTTTATTAACATTTGTTATTTCTGCATTTGGCTAATATAAATTATAGTTTATTAAATCAACAGAAGGCACTGCATTGATTTTTATTAGAATTGATGTAAGAAATATAACCCTATCTTTCCTGACTACATTAGTGTTATTATATAATTAGTCACATGTTTTCCAGCTTCTTAGGACTGGATCTACTGTCAGTGTGGCTCCCAAACTTTAGCAGGTATCAGATTCTGCTGGAGGGCTTATAAAAAGAGTATGCCCATTTCTAGAGTTTCTGATTAAATATATCTGGGGTAAAACCCAATAATTTGCATTTCTGACAAGTTCCCAAGTAATTTGAACGGGGAAGGTGCTGGTCCAGGGCCTACACTTCAAAGAAAACTGCACTAAGTAACCATTAAGTGCCTTTCAAATCCATGGTCCAGCCCCATGACTTGGAGATTCTTAGAAATGCAAATGCTTGGGTCCTAGCCCAGTCCTACCAGATAAGAATCTCTTTGCTGTAGCAAGTTCCTCATCTGGTTCTTATGTACTCTCAAATTTGAGGAGCACAGACTTAGCTTAGACTTATGTAACTAAGCATTACATTTGTACAGGGCATCTCTCCCCTTGTAATTTAGTATAACATAAATTACATATTGTGATTGGACCCTAGAACAATATTTCATCTTTTCTAATACACCTCAGACAAATAATTAGAGTTGTTATTATTTTTTAAGTAGGTCTATTCAAACCAATATATGTATTTTCTACAATCTTTATAACCTTAAAATTGTAGGGAAAAACTCACAGTTTTAATACATGCTAAATTTTATAGCTACACTATTCAAATAGGGTAGCTACTGTCGATTACACTTAAGTTTAAATGAATTGAAATTTAATCAAATTAAAGTCAGTTCATCAGTTTCAAAAATGAGCCACATTTCAAAAGCTCAATACCAACACATGGTTAGTGGCTACCGAATTTGCGTTATCACAGAAAGTCTTCCTGGTCAGCAAAGCATACCAGGGGCACATGTTTTCTTTCTTTTTCAAAACAAGGTCCAGGTCACTGCATTCAAAACATACTGCCTCTGCTACTATGGCAACTGTAAGGTATTTCTTGCAATTTACCTTAGAAAATGTACTAAATATTTCTCAATAGCAGAAATATATAAATAACACTAACGTTACATTTTCTTTTAGCACGTATACATAGTACATTCACATCTTTGTGCTTGAATGTTATGAAAAATGCAACTAGTAATTTATCCACTGCTTTCTCCGAAGGGCTCATCCCTTGGAGAGATAATTCCAACTTCCTGGCTTGTATCTGTCCCTTCCTCCTCTCAGTAGTGTTGTAATCAATAGAAACACATCTAACTTGCTTGAACTTTCCAAGCTTCCTTTCAGTCTGTACTGTAATAATGAACTTTGCTTCTCTGTGCTAGAGTCACTAGAGATGTAGGGGCAAATCAAATGTTTCTTGTGTTAAAAATAACTTTTTACTTTAATGGAAAGAACCAGATTCGTCGGACTAAGATATATGGAGGACATTGTCTAAAGAGAATTCCCCTATGCTTAGGTTCATCCCAATAAGTGCAACTATTTATAGAATCCTAAGAAGTATTTGGTCTCTCCCTAGTGTCAAAATTCCTCCTTGGAGGCCCATTCATTATTCAGGGAAAATCAAGACTCATGTTGGAATTCTACCGTGATCGATTATTCTCATGATTAGAGTCCAAAAACTTTCTAAAATCCCCAAGTATCAATTTGGTAAGATTGTGGCAAGTTCATTTGGAGACAGAACTTAAATTGAACTAGCGGGAGGGGGTGCTGATTTCAGCCTTTATTTCATACAGTCTAATTATACATACAGTTTTCTGAAGAAATGATAATATATTTGATTATGGGATGCTGTCTCAGACCTTGCTGAGAGTACTATGTGCTAACTTTTTAGTTACGATACTGCTTTAGAATCTCAAATAAAGACATAATTTTTAGAAGGAAAATTGATAATATTTATATCACCCAAAAAGATCAGTACATTATGATTGAGAAAAGAGTATCAAAATGAGTTATATTTGATGTATTTGAGAAAGTGCTATGCAAGAATTTCTAAAACTCAGGTTAGTCATGGCTTTGATACTTACCAGTTTAATGACCATAATAAACTCTCAAAAGCCTAAAGTCCTCAGGAAATATGGTGTAATTTTTTACTTTGGTTAGTTTTTGCAATTATCTCCTTTAAGAATTGTATCAGCGTGTTACACATCCTCAATCAGAGCCAATGATGGGATCTATTATAACACCATAATCTAAAATGTAATCTGAATTACATACTATGTTTTCTGAAATAATTAAGAAGAGTAATATCCTTGATTTTGATTTATAATCCCTAATTTTTTGTCCTTTTACAATGATAAATCTTATTGTCTAATATAGTATATAATAGTATAGTTCAGATAATTTTTTCAGGAAAGAACAGAAAAAAAACCCTATTTTAAGATTAATGGTCCTTCCAACTATAGTTCCAAAGATTATGCTGTCATAGAATATTTTTATTTCCTATCTCATTTATAAACATTCAAACCTGAATTTACAAAATAGTCTTGAGGCCTCCAACAGCTGCAGTGGGTCAAGAGTCGCAGCTATAGGAGGTGGGAAGCACAGGACTTTGAGAGCGGGTGACATTTCAGATAACAGAGGTCATTCTTCAAGTTATTCTCCCTTGGGATGAGAGATGTTAACCAGGGGGATGGAGGAGAGAACTTATGCTATGAAATTGTCCCTGGTGAAAAAGCACATAATTCTGAGTTGTGCATGGATACATAGCTCATTAACTTGAACATCAATGATAAGTATTTTTTCTGATTTCTTTACTATTCAATTTTACAAATATAATGAATAATGTAAATTTATATATTAAGGACAATATTAGATTTAATCCCATTCTGATATAAGGGCAACAATGAAATGGTGATTAAAAACTTCTAGTAGACCAAAGGATATTTATTAAATGAAGATGAACAAAATAGGAAATTTATATATATATAAGTAAATAATATGTGCATAGTTATTATCCTAAGAATTCATGTTCCCTTAAATAAATATATTCAGTGTATTTTAAGTTCATCTAATTTTACAATATTTTGAACATAAGCATTTAAATGTTATAAAAATAAACCACCAATAGCACTAATAATGACATATAATGCTATTTTATAAGTCAGAAATTTGCTTTGAGGTACCCCAAACACATTACTGATATCATGTTAATAATCTTCTCCATGTACATCCTTTCAAATTCTAGAGGTGAAAATATTTGTCTTCAAAAATCTAGAAGTCTTCTAGGATATAGGAAATTTCTTGCTGATATCAAGTATTAAATGTCATATGTTTACTTTGGATAAATCTCTTAAACAGTATAATATTTAGTATAAGTTTAAAGAAACTTATATTACTAAGTTAAATTCAAAAAGAAAACATTCACTAAACATTAGCTGCTCTTATTTTATTAAGAGCAATAACATGTGCCTTAAATCCTGTCTCTTTCAAGCTACATCTTGGGTATGTATGTGATTTAATCCTTCTAGACTTAATTACCCTTATCTGCAAAATAGGAATAGTGCTGAGGATTCAATGAAATCAAACATTTAAAAGTATAACATAGAGCAGAGAAGAATGTCTATAAGAAATAAGTTGGAAACAGCACAAGCTTCTGAACCTTGCACACTCAGACTAAATCCTGCCTCTGCCACGTGAACCTCCATCATTGCTTAACCTCTGTGTCTCAGTTTACCCATTTTGAAGCAGGTCATAAGACTCTTATTTCAGAGGTGCTCACCCTACACACAGAGGAAAGGATTGTCCTTATCTCTAAAGACACGGACACACAGGAGAATCTGAACAAACAGGGCTTACTAATTTCCCTCCAGTTTACCACCATTCGATCATACCCCTTTTGTCCAATCATACTTCTCTACACCTGTCCACTCCATTTTTTCATCAAACTTAGCACAAAGTACACAGATTTCCCTGTTTTAGGGGGTTTCCATTTCCCTATGAAGGCTCTCAAGTCACATAAATTTATATTAAATAAATTTATATGCTTTTTTTGTTAATCTGTCTTTTGTTACAGGGGTGTCAACCATGAACCTAGCAATAGGTGAGAAATGAAATCATTCCTCCCCTACATTTGCTGCCTTTCTTTTATTGCTTCTGGTGACAATTTAGTCATCATGTATATGGTTTCTTTCACATTTAATGTACATTTTATTTTTTTTTTCTATCTTCCTCCAAGATTTTCATTCTGTTTTTCTGCAATTTTACCATTCTTTCCATAGATGCTTGGTATTATATTTGATACATTGCAAAGAATTTGGATTTATTTTCCTTCCTCTGAAGAGTACTGATTTTCCTTCAAGCAGGTGATAAATTTCACTAGACTCAAATTCCAAACTGTTTCTCCTATAGTTTCAGACCTCCCACTTTTGATTTGCCAGGGTACTTGGCATTTTGACCACACATGTCCTGTTCTGGGGCCAGCTTAATAGTGAGTACATGTGGTATTTGTTTTTCCATTCTTGTGATACTTCACTTAGGAAGATGGTCTCCAGTTCCATCCAAATTGTTGCAAAAGGTATTAATTCATTATTTGTGGCTGAGTACTACTCCATGGTATAACGTATACCACATTTTATTAATCCACTCATGAATTGATGGGCACTTGGGTTGATTCCACAGCTTTGCAGTTATGAATTGTCCTGCAATAAACATTCCAGTGCAAATGTCTTTTTGATAGAATGACTTTTTTTCCACTGGGTAAATACCCAGTACTGGAATTGTTGGATCATTTGATACTTTTAGTTCTTTGAGGTATCTCCATACTATTTTCCATAGAGGTTGTACTAGTTTGCAGTCCTACCAACAGTGTATAAGTGTTCCCTTCTCTCCACATCCACACCAGCATCTGCTCTTTTGGGAGTTTTAGATAAAAGCCATTCTCACTGGAGTTAGGTAATATCTCATTGTGGGTTTGATTTACATTTTCCTGATGATTAGAGACTTTGAGCATTTTTTCATGTTTATTGGCCATTAGTCTATCTTCTTTTGTAAAGCTTCTGTTCATGTCTCTTGCCCACTTTTTAATGGGGTTGTTTGATTTTTTTCTTGCTGATTTGCTTAAGTTCTTTGTAGATTCTGGTTATTAGCCCTTTAGTGGCTGTATAGCATGTGAATATTTTCTCCCATTCTGAAGGTTGTCTATTTGCCCTATTGATTGTTTCCTTGGCTGCACAGAAGCTTTTAAATTTGATCAGGTCCCATTTATTTATTTTTTGTTGTTTCTGTGATTGCTCTTGGGGTCTCTTTCATAAATCCTTTGCCTAGGCCAATGTCTAGAAGAGTTTTTCCACCATTTTCTTCTAGAATTCTTATGGTTTCATATCTTAAAGTGTGTTATCCATCTTGAATTAATTTTTGTAAGTGGTGAGAGATATGGATCCTCTTTATTCAACATTCTTTGAATTTTAAGTTTTTCTTTCCTGCCAGTTCTTGATATGTTACCTTGTCTTCAGCCTATTTGCAATTCTCTGTTTCTGTGGTCAACAACAAAATGACTATTCTCCTGCTTCCTAAACCTTTCAGGGTGCCTGCTTGAGAGCAATCATTCATTTCCAGTTCGCTGATAAGGAACATCTAGACGGATTTGAACAAACCAAAGGAGGAAATTTCTAAGCACACCTCCTCTCTTCCCAATTCTAGTTTCCATTTTTACTCAATGTGTTTTTGGTGATTAGCCCTTTTGTACTGAGGTTTATTCACACCTCTTTTTTTTTTTTACTACCTTCAAATAGATAAAGATTATAATATTGGAAATATAATTTTGGAACTTAACTGAGGTTAAAGAATAATTTTCAAGTAAGAATATAGCTCATATATTTATAAAATGAACACAAATCAAAGATTTTATTGAACTCATTAATTAATGAGAGAACTGGAAATAAGTTACAACTGGTTCAAAAGGGAATCCAAAGAATAGACATATTTATAGATCTGAAATATTGAAATAAATTTGCAAATAGATGCACAACTTACTTCTAATTCAGTTGAGGAGGGAACTCAAGTGAATCTCCATTTGGCAGAATTTGTTTGCATACCTATACAGAGGAATTATTTTGCATTGATATCAGTTATCTACAACTTACAGAATTGCAAAATAATTCAAAAGCCAATGACAGTCTGTACAGAGACCCTAATAGACTCAAATAAACTTAGAAAGGTGTGTCCTAAAAATTGTATAATTTTCCGTTGGGAACAACATTCCAAATGTCCTAAATTCTTTACACAATATTGAGCACGTTAATTACCTTTACATTTCAAATAGTTTTAAAATACGTTCTCAAAATGAGAATGGAAATATTTCTTACATTTTTTTGAGAACAAATAATGATGAAACTAAAGGAGTTTCTTTTTTCTTTTTGTACATTAAATATATTTTATCATTCAATATTAGGAAACAGTATTTATATATACACACACACATATATAACATGATGTAAAAATTACAAGATAATCACATGTTCATGTCATATTAATATGTGAAAATGTTTACATTATTTTATACAAATACTCAGTGACCTAGTAATTGTGTCACCACAGTCCATGGTTCTTCAAAATTGGAAAAAGTCTATCAATCTTAAATGTGTTATTTCTGAGATGTTGCCTCTAAGCTTTTTTTTCATGCATGGTAAAACATTCATTTCATATGTAAAACTTAGACTCATATGTACTCTCCGTATTGCTATGTTAATGCTCTCACTTTGCTATAATGTAAAATAAAATGGCTGCTGTAAAACATAAGTCAGATCATATCTGAAGGAAATAAAGAAGAGAATTATGAGGAGGCTTCAGTTAGCTTTGCAAAATTGTATTTATATACTATCTGTCCTGTGTCAGGGCAAAAATGGTGGGATATCTCATCCCTCATAAGGGTCATGGATCACTCTCCTATAACAAAAGACAGGTCAAGAAGAGAAAAGGATAGCAAATGCATTTAATCATAATTTTATGTGACGAGAGCCTTCAGAAATGAAGACCCACTCTTCCCAAGGGAAAACTGTCCATTTTTATGCTTAGGTTCAATGAAGAATGGACAGTGAAGTAGAGACGTGATTGGATGATCTAATAGCATCAGATTGAGGTAGGGGGAAACCCAGCAAGGCCATCTGTTCAGATTCATCTAGGCCTCTGTGTAGCGTTCCTTCCTCCTAGGTATTGGGTAGGACCCCTCTGGAATGAGGGCCGTATGACCTACTACCAGACAAGGTAGGTCAGAGAATTTCTCTATGGCTAGCTGCTACACAGAAAAACAGGGGAAGGAAGGTTGGAGTAATATTTGTAGGTTTTATGGCTTGCTTTGAGGGAAGAGGAATTCCGGTTTCTATGACTTGTCTCCAGGGAGAGGGAGGGACGAGACACAAGCAAGCAGAAGGTCAGAGAGAGATTCTCCTCTTGAAGCTGCCCCTGAGTCCTTCCAATCTCCTTTTTCTCACAGTGCTCAGCATGCCAAGGCACCATACTTTGGGATAATTTTTCTGAGCCCCAGCAGTTGAGATCCTAAGAGAGACTTTTTTGTTTGTTTGTTGAAAGAATATTCAATACCACTATCTTGATAAGCACTATTCAACATTGATCTTAGAATAATAAAGTAGAAAACAAGAGGGCAAAAAAATTACCAGACATGCATCTTTATGAATATGCACATCCTCCAGAAAACTTCTATAGAGCTGAAAACGTCAATGTATGTAAATATAATATATTTTAAAGCAAGTGGAAATTTGATGTACACAGTTTTCATCTTGCTTTTTTATGTTTAGCAAATGCTTTTCTGCTTACTACTTTTAATAGCTGTAAAGAATTTTATTATATGTATATAACACTTCCTAAGTCATACCCAGACTAGTGTGTATCAGTGAAATGCACATCACCGACCAATAGCTATTTCAAAATAACTTCTCTACTTGGATTTCTGGTACATGTGAAGGGTTTGTGTGGTCCCACTCATACCTTATACATTTACCTTTCATTTTCCACATACTTCCTCACATTCCTGAACTTGCCTGGATCCCCAAAAGCCTTGTATCTTTCTGTGCCCTCTGCTTTCCTAATGATGCTATGTTACAAAAATCTAAAAGCTATCGAGCATTTCCCTTATGGGGGGAGAGGGGAAAGTTGACCCAAGATAAAATTCTCTTTAGCTAGCAGATGGAAAGGGAAGGCTGGAAATACTCATGTCAATAATTGCTGATCCATTACATAATTTATTTCATCAGTCTCTTGTTAGACATTTAATTTGTCACTTGCTATTAGAAACAATAATGAAGTGAACATCCTTGTACCTAAATCTTTGTAATCATACTTTGGAAGGCCAAGATGGGAAGATTGCTTGAGGCCAAGAATTTCAAGACCAGCCTGGGCAACATAGCGAGACCCTATCTCTGCAAAAACTAAAACAGTTAGCTAGGCGTGGTGGCTCGTGCCTGTAGTCTCAGCTATTCAGGAGGCTAAGGTGGAAGGATCACTTGAGCCCCGGGGGGCTATGATTGCGCAACTGCACTGCAGCCTGGGTGACAGTGAGACCCTGTCTCATAAATAAATAAATGCAATCATATACAAATAGAACTGTTGGGAAATTTTTATATTGTTGGATCAAAGAAAATGTGCATTTAAGTTTTGATTATTGTCAAATTGCCCTCCAAAGACACTGTAGTTTATACCTTGGCCAACAACAGATGGTGGTGCCACCCCTTTGCCAACATTCGTCTTTGCCATTTGGATAGGTGAAAAATGGTATCCGTGATTTTATTTATTTTATATCTTATTTAAAAAATACTGGGATGCTTTACTTTGTATTTTTTCAATTATATATGAGATTAAGAATCTTTTCATGCAGTTACAAGCGATCTTATTTTTCTGTGCTCTTCATTTTTATTAGATTGTTTTCTTTTTCATATTGCTTTGTAAAAACTACTTAAGAAAATTAACCTGTTGGTCTGGCATATGTATCATAGATGCTTTTACTGGTTTATTAGTTTTCAGGGTTATAAAAAATTATTTCATGTTCTCCTCTAAAATTTTAATGTTTTCATGACAAGAATGATCCATCTGGAATTATTTTTCTGTAAGGAGTGATATGAGGACCCAGCTTCCCTCCTTTCCCTAAAGCCATGGCTGGATACCTGCTCTTAAGGTCACCATTGATTTTTGTGCTGCCAAATCCAACTGCAACTCCTTTGTTATCATCTCACTTGACCTCTTAGTGGCATTCAACATGGTTGATCACTGGCCTCTGTAAAATACATTCTTTAAGCCTCACTCTCCCAGGTCACATCATTGGCTAAGCACTGGCTATATCTCGTCGTCTAGCCTAGGGATATGATTTGAGCAGTATATTCATGTTAAATTTCATTACAACAAAATAACTGATTTCTTCTAAAACAAAGAAGCTTTTTTTTTTCTGCTACTGATTTGCAAACTTCAAAGTAGGTAGTGATTCAAATGGGAGAAGAAAAAAAGAATGCCTGACTACTGCACAGATTCCAAGCTTGCCCCATGCCTAACTTGAAGCACAAAGGTCAGTAATAGGAAATGAAGACAGAGCTGGGCCTTTGGGCTAACAGGGTGCAACCAGCTTCATCTAGTGGTATCAGAGGCCATTGCTCATGGACCTGGCACCTCTTCACTTTGGTTACTTTTGTCCCTACTTTTTTTTTTTTTTTTTTTGAGACAGAGTCTCACTCTGTTGCCCAGGCCAGAGTGCCATGGCATCAGCCTTGCTCACAGCAACCTCAAACTCCTGGGCTCAGACAATCCTCCTGCATCAGCCTCCCAAGTAGCTGGGACTACAGGCATGTGCCACCATGCTCTGCTAATTTTTTCTATATATTTTTAGTTGGCCAATTAATTTCTTTCTATTTTTAGTAGAGACGGGGTCTCGCTCTTGCTCAGGCAGGTCTCGAACTCCTGACCTTGAGCGATCCTCCCGCTTCGGCCTCCCAGAGTGCTAGGATTACAGGCATGAGACACCGCGCCCAGCCATGAAAAACTTTTCTGTCCCTTCCTGCCTGACACTGCTGGAAACCCTGCCTTCCTGCCTGCCCACCAGGGGCAAGTAACTAGTGCAAAAGAACCCCAGCACATTCCAGACTGTTTGCTCTAGGTGCGGGGAGATGAAGGCAATTGTCCCAAGAGCATCCCATGGAGGTTTCTTGGTAACAGCCAGGGAGGTCAGAGGCTCAGAGAAAATAATATGAGGTGCATCTGAGCACTGGATTAGGACTGAAAAAAAAATATGGGCCCCGGACATGGCTCTGCCGCTGTGGGCCTGGTGGTGTTCAGGGGCTTAATCTTTCTGACATAATGTGTCATGTGTAGAGTGGGGACAGGGCACTGAGGGGGCAAGGCAGGGAGAAGACAGGAACTCTCCCAACTGTCCCCAGAGAAATGGTTTTTGTTTTTTTAATTTGGACACATGAAAAAAACTGACAAAATGCTTAAAATCAGGTAGGTGAGTTGTGGAACATAAGTCATGGTTCTATTGATCTTGTAACAGTGTAAACACTTTTTGCTAAACAAAGAAATACTACAGTCATTTCTGTGTTGTTCAATGTGAGACGACAGTCTGAGGATACATCTCTGCCTGCTTTGCCCACTCATTTTCATGAAATTTTTTTTTCTTTTTCTTTTTTTTTTTTTTTGAGACAGAGTCTCACTCTGTTGCCTGGGCTAGAGTGCCGTGGCATCAGCCTAGCTCACAGCATCCTCAAACTCCTGGGCTCAAGCGATCCTTCTGCCTCAGCCTCCCGAGTAGCTGGGACTACAGGTATGCACTACCATGCCCGGCTAATTTTTTCTATATATTTTTAGTTGGCCAATTGATTTCTTTCTATTTTTAGTAGAGACGGGGATCTTGCTCTTGCTCAGGCTGGTTTCGAACTCCTGACCTTGAGCGATCCACCCACCTTGGCCTCCCAGAGTGCTAGGATTACAAGCGTGAGCCACCGCGCCAGGCCTGAATTTTCAATAGATGGGGACATTTGCGTGGTTTTGACTATGTTGTCTGCTAGGTACATACATATTTTTTTTTTTACTTTCTTATGTTTTGACTTAATCAGTTGTGATCTCTGTATTGGTAACTGTGTTTACTTGGGGAAAAAATTGAAAACAAAAGTCCTGGTTATAGTTGTTCTCAATAATTTCTAAGAGATTACTCAGCAAAGCAAGCTATGTTGTCAGAAGTAATCATGGACAACTCTTAAGTATTTATTCTTCATAAAATGATAAGTGTACCTGTGATGCTAATATAGGTGGCTGAATTCTAAAGAATCCGTGAATGGGACTGTGAACCCCTGAAATTACATACAAAGTTATATGTAGCTGTGCTTTTCCTATGGAGAGGGTCTTAGGCATTTGAGAGCTCTTCAGTTTCGACTGTTAGTTAGGATTGCTTTGGATACAGATGACAGGAATCTAACTTAACCATCTCAACAGCATCTTCAGAAGCATAGGAGTGGACGTAGCCCCAAAGACAGCTGGAGGCAGAGACTGCAATACCTTCAGAGTTGTTTCTGCCTCTTCCTGTGTGTCAGCTTCATTCCCTCAAACCACCAGCAGCTGCAGACTCACATCCTGGTAAGCTTTCAACCTCCCAGCTCCAAGTATGAAAATCTCAGGGAAAAACACTCACTCACTGGCCCAGCCTGAGTCAGTGCTATCTTGGGTCAGATTCCCTAGAAGCAGACCCTGCGATGAGGCTGTTTGTGCAAGTGTGATTTATAACGAAAGTTCTCTATGAGACAGGAAATGGGGGAGGGGTAGGGAGCAGGACAGAGAAGGGGGGAGAAGCCAAGGCAGGGTGTGCTTTTAGGCAAAATTCCAGCCTCAGCCCGGCCCTGCAAGAGAGCTCTGGTGTGTAAACGGTGCTCTGAGTTTGTCCAAACACAAGGCAAGTTTTCTGAGCTTTAAACTCCCACAGCAGCAATTGGTTACTGGCTAAAGGCCAACCCAAGGAGCATAAATCCCAGGTGCTTCTGACTCTCTACACTTGCTTGCAAGCAATGTGTGAAGGCGGAACATCTCCAGTAGCCCAGGATAGACCTCAGAAAAGAGTCACATATGCAAAGCTCTTCAAAACCAGGGGCACAGGCACACAGAAATGAGTACCCTAGGAGATCAGCGCAAGGAACCAAGAGTGTCTGTTACATGTGGCTTTTCCAGGATCAGGCACTATGTCAGTGCCTTGGGATTCTATGTATCTTCTGTTGATTCAAGGATTCTCATGGCCAAGGATATAGGGTTACATAAATGATGGCTGATACCATTTGCATCTCATGGCTAAAGCTAGAGGAAAGAGAAGTTCCCCCAAAGGAATGTGATATAGAGATAAAATATAATTGTCTACTAAGTCTACTCTAAACAGATTAAGAACAGTGAAGCACTTTCAAATCCAAATTCTGAAGATTACGTGGAAGTTTCAAAGAATTTTGGCATTGAGATCTAATATTGGAATGCAGTATACAAAGTATGCAAAATTCAGGTCTTTATGACACCTGTTCTTTTAAATATTTACTCAGTGGAAATGTCATTTATAAAAAGAATTTCTAGTGGAAATAAAAGCTCTGGAGAATTTCAGAAAACATTCATAAATAAAATGTATTTGAACTCATAGCAATGTTTTAGTAAAGATAGATTTATGGGGAACTTATCTGGCATATTATTCTTTGTTATCTTGTCTAGATTTTAGAAAATAGAATATGCCTGAAATTTTTCATTGAAGAGATTTTATTCCTAGAAAACAGTGTTTACAGTTGAGAGCATCATGTCTTCCAGATTTAAAAAAAAACGCAATTTTGAAATTGGAAAATAGTTAAAGGTAAATATAATGACTTACAGTTGATTCCAAGGGTACACATTTCAAAGCAAAATATTATAGAATATCACAAAATAAATGTTTCTTCAGTGTATTAAAAAATATGTAACTCACTGGACTTAGGTGTATCTCACTGTGGTTTTGATTTGCATTTCCCTGATGATTACTGACACTGAGCATTTTTTCATGTTTGTTGGCCATTACTCTATCTTCTTTTGAAAAGTTTCTGTTCATGTCTTTTGCCCAGTTTTTAATGGGATTGTTTGATTTTTTTCTGATTTGCTTGAGTTATTTCAAGATTCTGGTTATCAGGCCCTTATGAGTTGTGTAGCAGGCAAATATTTTCTCCCATTTTGTAGGTTGTCTACTCTCTCTATTGATTGTTTCCTTGGCTGTGCAGAAGCCTTTTAATTTGATCAGGTCCCATTTATTTATTTTTGTTGTTCCTATGATTGCTTTTGGGGTCTTCATAAATTCTTTGCCTAGGCCAATGTCTACAAAAGTTTTTCCAACATTTTCTTCTAGAATTCTTATAGTTTCATGCCTTAGGTTTAAGTTTGTTATCCATTAATTGTAAACAGATTTTTGTGAGAGTTGAGAGGTGTGGATCCTGTTCCAGTCTTCTACATGTGGCTATCCAGTTTTCCTAACACCATTTATTGAATGGGGATTCTTTTCCCCAGTGTATGTTTTTGTCTGCTTTGTCAAAGATCAAATGGCAATGTGAGGATGGTTTTATATCTAGGTTCTCTGTTCTGATCCATTGGTCTATGTCTCTGTTCTTGTGCCAGTACTATGCTATTTTAGTTAATATAGCTTTGTAATATAGCTTGAAGTCTGGTAAAGTGATGCCTCCTGAATTGTTCCTTTTTGCTTAAGGTTGCCTTGGCTATTTGAGCTCTTTTCTGGTTCCATATGAAGCATAGAATTATTTTTTATAGATCTACGAAAAATGACGTTGGCATTTTAATGGGGATTGCAGTGACTCCGTAAATCCCTTTGGGTAGTATAGACATTTTAACAATGTTGATTTTGCTAATCCATGAGCATGATGTTTTTCCATTTGTTTACATTCTCTGCAATTTCCTTCCTCAGTGTTTTGCAGTTCTCCCTGTAGAGGTCTTTCACCTCCTTGGTTAAATATATTCCTAGGTATTTTATTTTCTTTGTTGTATTGTGAAAGGCATTGAGTCTTTGATTTTATTTTCAGCTTAACTGTTTTTGGCATACAGGAATGCTACTGATTTGTGTCTACTGATTTTGTAACCAGAGACTTTGCTGAATTTATT